>CM077659.1:19801926-19979426 GCA_039707465.1 Rhabdophis nuchalis
CAATCCAAAATTCAAACAACATACAAAGCCACATGAAAACCACAGGTCGGGTGGTGGTGAAGTGGCATTTAAAACCGCTAAACTCGCCACAGAAATCCAAGGAAATGTTAGGCATCCTTCCACGGATCAGAAGAAGACAAGGACAGAATCCGCTTACAAGAGAAGACAAAACACCTAAAATAGGACCAGACCATCATCATCCTACCTGCAGGCGAGAACTGATGAGGCTACTGTGATGACCCAGGACAAGACATGAAGGTCACACAGCCAGATTAAGAGTTCAAACTCATTTTAATGCTCTAAATTTCCCCCCAAACACTCCCACGTTTGCTCCCAAGTCCCAGAGCAAAGTACACACACACACACACACACACACACAGAAGTCCACGAAACAGGGAAAAAACAAGGAGCCCACAAAGTCAGTGAACAAGGCATCACGTCCATGAAGTCAGGAAGAAGCAAGTAATCCTACAAACTCCAAAGATCTGTACTGGCACATTACCACCAATTTGGTGATTGTCCCTGACAAATGCCCCTCCCCACAGCATCTCCTTAAGTCTCAGTCCCCAGGTGTGTCTTGTGAAGAGGGGCCCTTCTGAGTCGTCGGGTCCGCCTGCACTGTTCCCGCCTTCTCTCCACTCTCCATGCTCGGGAATCAGGAGGAGGCAGTCCTTGCTCATCGCCTGAGCTCCATTGCTCCTCATGTCCACTGCTTGCCCTCTCTTGCTCATCCTGCCCCCAATCCTCTCTGGTAACAAGCTGTCCCAATCCTGGGTTGCCTCAGCTGCTTCTCCCCACATTCCTCCAAAGCCAATGAAGCCACCCCCTCGATCGAAGTGAGCTCTATCTAGCTCCAGCTCATCCTCCTCTGCAGATTCAGGGTCTGACAAGGGGTTGACAGTTACTAGTTTGGGTAATGAAATATCTGCAAGAAAACAACCGAGCTCATGTGATCAGCAAGGACCCCTTAGGTCAGGGGTGTCCAAACTTGGGAACTTTAAGACTTGTGGACTTCAACTCCCAGAATTCCCCAGCCAGCATAGCTGGCTGGGGAATTCTGGGAGTTGAAGTCCACAAGTCTTAAAATTCCCAAGTTTGGACACCCCTGCCTTAGGTCAACCCTGAGCTACAAATATTTTTCTTTATTAAACTCCAGGTAGTATTTGACTTAATGGCTCAGTGGATAAGACGCTGAGCTTGTCGATCAGAAAGGTTGGAAGTTCAACGGTTCAAATCCCCAGCGCCGCATAACGAAGTGAGCTCCGGTTACTTGTCCCAGCTTCTACCAACCTAGCAGTTCGAAAGCAGGTAAAAAATTCAAGTAGAAAAATAGGAGCCACCTTTGGTGGGAAGGTAACAGCGTTCTGTGCTCCTTCGGCATTGAGTCCTGCTGGCTACATGACCACGGGGATGTCTTCGGACAGCGCTGGCTCTTTGGCTTTGAAACGGAGATGAGCACCGCCCCCTAGAGTCAGGAAGGACTAGCACATATGTGCGAGGGGGGGGGGAGCTTTACCTTTACCTAGTATTTGACTTCCAACAGTTTGTCTAGTGACCATTCAAAATTACAACAGCCCTGAAAAAAAGGATTGATGACCCTTTTTCACTCTTTTGCCCGTTGCAGCATCTCGGTAGTCACGTGACCCAAATCCAGATGCTTGGCAACTGACCCATGTTTATGATGGTTGCAGTGTCCCCTTTTGTGACCTTCCGACAAGGGGGAAGCCAGATTCCCTCTCAACACCTGCAATGATTCCCTTAACAACTCTGGCAAGAAAGATCATATGGGTAAAGTTCACTTAACAAATGTCTCGGTTAGTGACATACATGTTGGGCTCCATTGTGGTCATAAGTCGAGGGCTGCTTGTACTCAATCTACATCTTATAAACCAGCTCTGGCCGGCTCCCAAGCCAAAGTCCGAACGACATACAAAACGTTGTCCAAACTATAAAAGGAAGCCTGTTAGGATATTCAGCCTCATATTGGTTTGACAAGATATATGAGCCTATGTTCTTAAGGAGTTATGTAGCTTTAAGAACTGTGCTGGATTCTGATTGGCTGTGCTTATCAGCTCTACCATAAAGCAAGCTCAGAATCACAGTTCATTCCTTTTCGATTCCCTGTGCTGAGGAGCTGCAACTGTGAAGACTGAAGGAGTATTTGTTTTGCATCACTGTACGATAACTCTGTTTGGTGAAGGACTGTTATTATTTTGAGAAGTTAGTCGGAAGAAGTATTTTAGTTGCTTCAAAGTAAAGACTATTTATTTTCTTACTATCAGAGTTTGTAGAGTTTGTTTGTGGTTAAAGCAACGTATCTCTTTACTGTCCGGTGAATTACACTATTCCGCATTTATTTTCCTAACACTGGTTAAGGGACCAGAGTTGTAACACTGGTTCTGAACCCAGAGTTGCTAACAAAGCCCATTAAAACATTAAAAGCAATTCAAGCCCGAAGATCATCATCGTTGAGAAATTATTATTATTTTCGAATCCAGACCCCCATATTTGCATCTCTATTCACTTTGGGACATCAGTTTCCTCTCCAGGGCGTAACTCGGTTAGCAAATCAATCTGCCCAATTCCTGGGAGAGAGCCTCTGTTTAAGTTTTATTTCCAAAATCAATGGGAAGGGCTGATGATATTTCAAAACGGGCAGCCTTGCAAATGAAAACCTCTTTATCGATTGCCGGGAACGTCTTCGCATTTCCCTCGGAATGCATATTATTTGCCAGCCTATCCGAGGGAGCCAGATGCCAAGAGAGGGGTAAATAAGGCTCCACTCGCTTAAGGAAGGGGAAAGGGCCACTCAGCTGCAGAGCAGTGGGGCGTTTTATTTATGTATCTTGTCGCCTGTCTGTGCCGCCCTTCTCCTTTCGTATTCTCTTTTCCTCCTCAATTATCCGAGGCTGCTCGAAATGTGGGGCCCGGTCGTGTTTTCGCAGGATGTTCTATTTGTATCATTAGGAATAAATGTCAAGAACATTCACCCTATTCGTTACACATTTATCAAAGTGTAAAGAACATTCATTAAAATATCCGTCTAATAAAGCAGAAGAGAAGCAAGGGGAACCTAGCCGCAGAAAAGAACCAAAGTGGTCGTTCTTTGGAACGCTTAAGCTAAATCATGGAATCATAAGGCTGGGAGGGACCTTAGAGGTCCTCTAGTCCAACCCCTAACCCTATACTGTTCCGGACAAATGGCTGTCCAATCTCTCCTTTAAAAGCTTCAGTGATGAAACACTCACAAGCCCTTCCACTGATTAATTGTTCTCACTGATAGGATTTCCCCCCCTTAATTCTAGATTACTTCTCTCTTTAACAAGCTTCCACCTGTTGCTTCTTGTCCTGCTCTCGGATATCTCAAATGTGGTTTTTCCAAAGGCAGCTGTTTTTTTGAGGAGGGGGGAGGAGAAGGAGATCGCCATCTCCTTCTCCTCCCCCCTCCTCAAAAAAACAGCTGCGGGAGCAGGAGGAGCAGAAGAAAAAGGAGGAGCAGGAGATGGAGGAGGAGCAGGAGGAGGAGAAAAAGAAGGAGGAGGAGGGGGGAGAAGAAGATGGGAAGAGAAGCAGAAGAAGAAAAAGGAGGAGGAGGAGGAGGAGGAGGAGGAGGAGGAGAAAAAGAAGGAGGAGAAGGAGGAGGAGGAGGAGGAGGAGAAGCAGAAGAAGAAAAAGGAGCAGGAGGAGGAGGAGAAAAAGAAGGAGGAGGAGGAGGAGGAGGAGGAGGAGGAGGAGGAGGAGGAGGAGGAGAAGAAGGAGATGGGAAGAGGAGCAGGAGAAGAAAAAGGAGGAGGAGGGGGAGGAGGACAAAAAGAAGGAGGAGGAGGAGAAAGAAGAGGAGGAGGAGGGGGAGGAGGAGAAAGAGGAGGAGAAGACAAGTCTGCCATTGAGCATGTATAAAAATGTCTTTCCAGAACTTTGGCCAGGAATGAAGAACCATCTACAGAAGTAAAGGGAAATAAAGCTTCCACCTGTTGCTTCTTGTCCTGCTCTCAGATGTCTCAAATGTGCTTTTTCCAAAGGCAACTGTTTTTTTGAGGGGGGGCGGGGCGGTAGGAGCAGCAGTAGTAGTAGTGGTAGTTTCACTTGTCATCCAAGAAGACGGAAGGATCAGTTCTGACAGGATCATAATTTTTTGCAGTCATCTGGTCATTAGTACTCTCCCTGGGAGCTCTGGGAGCCATTTGGGGGTTTAACTGTGCCCTCAGGGTTACCTGATTCAGGGTTCAAATAGAGGTGGAACCTTCTTGGAACTGCTGGATGGATTTTGTTGTAGACAGGAGATAGGGGGTGTCTTATTATCCCTCCCCCTCTGTTGAGAGAGGGCTCCTCAATTTCAACACCAATGGCCGCTTTGACCCCTCTTTCAACCAATGGTCCTCTCTGCCTTTGATCTCAGGTGCTTGGCTCAAGGGCACCCTTCCAAGAGACCCCAGTGAGGTGGATCCTTCTACATAAGCTCACAGGCAGCTTAATCCTGAATCCAGGTAAGTAGCATTTAATCTTTGTAGAAGGATGCTTATCTAACGATTGCTTGGGAGGGCCTTCGAGCGCATCACGCCAGTTCTGTATGATTTTCCCGCCATTGCCAAATTAGGACCAATCCAGATTCAAGATGATTATATGAATCTGCATTCAGGCTTCCAAATAGCATCCAAAATTAAATCAGAGTCCAAGGCAAAGGAATCCTCATCCAGTTCCGGTCAGGTGCAGAGGTGCAGAGACCAAGGATGACCTTGGCTTTCTAGAAAGAACGTTGTTATGGCCACATATCATCTAACTCCGTACAATCCCCCCCTCCCATTTTCCCAACATAGAAAATGCATAGTAGAATAATAGAAGGTGTGGCATACCAAAGATCCAAACAGAAAAGATGACTACAGGCCTGACAACTGTATATTTTGGCGACAAGAACATCTGTTCTCCTGGGTTCTTCTTTCCCACACTTTAAGGCTATCATTAGAGACTCTAGATCAGGGGTCTCCAACCTTTGCAACTTTAAGTCTGAAGGACTTCAGCTCCCAGACTTCTCCAGCCAGCTTTGCTTCTGGGAACTGAAGTCCTTCAGACTTAAAGTTGCAAAGGTTGGAGACCCCTGCTCTAGATGCACGTTTTTCTTACAGATGTTCAAGAAAGAAGACTTTACGCTTGGCACCTTCCCAAGCCTGCAATACCCACCCGGTCCTTTAATATCTTTCTGGTGCCAAGAAATGCCTTTTCCTTTTTCAAACAAATAAATCTCCCAAGCTTTTTTAATATCGTGGAACTGCATAGATTCTCTGAAGGCTGTTTCCATCATTCAGGTTCTTTAAAAAAAATAATAATAATATATATTGTTATTGTTGTTGATAATGCTTTGTCAACTGTTCTAGGAAAAAAACGAATGTCCTGCAGTTCGACATTTGGCTTCTGACTTTCCCGTCTATCTTTGGCAGCGTTAAGCCTCACATCGCTGGCAAGACCAAAGGAAGCAAGAAGGACATGCATTTCAGCCAGGCTTCTTTAATGCTTGTCTGGGGTAAATGCGGGATTTCTCAGCGTCAATTAACTCCCTAATAGGCTAAGGCAGGAAGGCAAAATCTCTCTGAAAGGCTTTTTCCTTGAGTTGCCATATCAGATCATTTTCCTACCAGACGCTTTTAAGCCTCCCTTCATCCTCCTGCAATTAGGCAGCACGGACAACTGACAAGAACTGAAGAAATGATGGGTTGGTCCCTCTTGTTGGGGGGAATATCTCTGTGACGTGTGTAGCAACACAACTCCTATATTTGCTGCAGTTTGCACTATATATACTCAGGGTACACTGGGCCCATGACCAGTGTTGCGGGAATATCTCCGTTGGGTGATATAAAAGTTGCGCAGCGGAATGTGCAGCTAGAGAAACGTTGCTAGTAAACACACAAATAGTAAACCAGACATTGTTAGTAAAAAACAAATAGCTTTACTGGTGTTGTAAAACTAAACTACTGCTTCACAAGCAGTGATAGTAGATAGTTAGTCAAAACAAAGTCCTCAACAAACTAACAATTGCTTACAGTCAGCAATCTACAATTCTTCCTTCTTCCTTCTTCAAACACAGTCAGTCACGGCACACGAGCAGATGGCAAACACTAGAGATATCAGGCAGAGAGAACAATACGGCAGAGAGAGCAATTGCATTCTGCTGACTTCCTCTTATAGTGGAGATAATTACAGTCTCCAATTGCATTCCAACATTCCAACATCCTTAAAGCAACAAGTACCATTTTCCATCATGGTATTATATATTGCCTACCCAACACTAGAAGTCTACTCCTAATACCTCTTATTGTCCTGGATCCTCATCCAAGAGTCTCCAGATTTTGGGGGAGCATCTCCTTGACTGCCCCCCCTTAATGTTTTCAATTCAATTCAACCCAGGAGGAATGTTAGGGAAACAAGGGTGTCAGTATGCCTTCCGATGAAAGACATCTGTGTTCGGCCATGTCTCTCCTAGCAGCCATTTCATTTAGAACACAGAATATGAGGTTGGAAGGGACCTTGGGAGGTCTTCTAGTCCAACCCTGCATAAACAGAGGGATAGAATCAAGATCACGAGGTTAATATCTCTTTATAATGCCTTGGCAAGGAGCCACTTGCAATACTGCATTCGGTTTCCGCGGTGTATATATGGCATTATCTATATATTGCATTAACAGAGGGCTACAATCAAATTCAAGGAAGGTACTAATACCATTCTATGAAAGCCTTAGTAAGACCACACCATCCAGTTTTGCATCCAGTTTTGATCACCACACTATAACAAAGATGTGAAGACTCTAGAAAGAGTGCAGAGAAGAGCAACAAAGAGGATTAGGGGACTGGAGGCTAAAACATATGAAGAAGGGTTGCAGGAACTGGGCATGGCTAGCCTAGTGAAGAGAAGGACCAGGGGAGACAGCCACTTGTCTATTAAAGGAATAGAATAGAATAGAATAGAATAGAATAGAATAGAATAGAATAGAATAGAATAGAATAGAATAGAATAGTTGGAAGGCACCTTGGAGGTCTTCTAGTCCAATCCCCTGCTTAGGCAGGAAACCCAACCCCACTTCAGACAAATGGTTATCCAACATCTTCTTAAAAACTTCCAGGGTTGGAGCATTCACAACTTCTGCAGGTAAGTAGTTCCACTGGTTAAATGTTCTCACTGTCAGGAAATTCGTCCTCAGTTACAGGTTGCTTCTCTCCTTGATTAGTTTCCACCCATTGTTTCTTGTCCTGCCTTCAGATGCTGTGGAGAATAGCTTGATTCCCTCTTCTTTGTGGCAACCCCTGAGATAGAAGAACCCTGCTATCAGTTTGGGCACTCGATGCCAAAAATGTTTGCCATCACTGTGCTAGATGGAGTGTCTCCTTAGGAGTGGGGACCCATAGCCTCTCTGGTAGGCTGAGTCAATATGGGAGGATACGTATGGTCCTTCAAAGAGCCTGGTTAGGAGTGGCCCCATGACATGTTCTCAAAAATCTGTCTGTCGATGCAAAACTATAACAGATGGTTGCACTAAATTAGGAGTCTCCAAACACGGCAATGCTAAGGCGGTGGACTTTAACTTCCAGAATTCCCCAGCCAGCTATGCTATTCAGCCAGTTCTGACTGGTTCTGGCGAACTGGTATTGGAAATTTTGAGTACTTTGAAGAACTGGCAAATACCACCTCTGGCTGGCCCTGCCCCCATCTATTTGCTGCCTCCTGAGTCCCAGCTGATCAGCTTAGCCTTCTTCTGTTGCCCTGCCCAGGAGAATGGAGCTGGAAAGCAGGTTAGTGGGGTGGAAATGGGGATTTTACAATATCCTTGCCTAGGAGTGGGGTGGGAAGGGAATGGGGACTTTGCAATATCCTTCCTCTGCCCTGCCCACCAAGCCACGCGGCGCCCACAGAACCGGCAGTAACAAATTCAGAATCCCACCGCCATGGTTGGCGCACCAAAGCAAGCTCCCCCGGCTTCAACCCACTGCGGTGAGCTCCAACCTTTGCATGCCAACCACCATCTGTTCTTAAGGACCCCCCTACCCCTCACTTCGTTTCTCAAGGCTGAGTAAACGGAGGGTCAGCTAAGCAAACCAGCTCGTGATTGTACATCACCGGCGTCATAATTCTTAGTGCAAGGCTGGGTGTTTGTGGCAGGCTCTCTTTTTCCCTCCGCAGAGTTGCAAGGAGGGCAGCGCCAGGAGTTATGAGTGGAGTAAGCACGAGCTGATAGATGGCCACTTGGGGCCCAATTTTAATCAATGGGCTCAGTGCGAGCAGTCCCATTCTATTATTTACACTATTCCACATCCGTGTTATTTTAATGCCGCTTTTACAGAACTGCTGCTGGCGGGATATTTTACCTGTGAGTTATTTGATGGTGTTTTTCATCTTCTTCCCTGAGCTTGCCCCTTATGGGTATTTATTGGGGCATAAATAAGGCTCGGGATGCCATGTGGGAAGGGGTTCCTGCTTTGTCTTCACAACTGTTCTACGCAAGGGAGCCTGGAAGGTCACCCAAGGAGACGCACAGCTAAGCAGAACGGAGGCTCTGAGCATCTGTACACACAACCCCAGCTGTGGCCCTCGCCCCACACTGTCTGGGAGGCAGCTGTGGTCAGGCACGCTAAGACAGGAAGTCCTTGACTTACAACCACAACTGACCCCGAGATTTCCATCGATAAAGAAGGCAGCTGTTGCGGTTCCCGCATTTTAAGTATAATCTTTATTGTCATTGCACTGAAATACAATGAAATTGGTTATTTTATGACCTTTCTTGAGGGTTGTTTTGTGAATCACTGCAGTTGTTAAGTTAGTATGATTAATGGTTAATCATAGTATGTTAGTTAGTATGTTAGTTAGTTACTTCATGTTGCGCTGGAACTATCATTACATTAATGGGCTAACTAACATAAATGGATATCATGCTGTTCAACAAATGAAATGGATTAGATGGATAAGAAGAAAGCACCTATTATTATTCAGGATGGATCTTTTAACATATCACTTTTTTATTTGCATGTTACCTGGCCTAATCTACCTTTCCAGCCTTTAGTTTGAATATTCAAATTGTTTTAATTGGGTTTTTAAGGGGTTTAGTTTTTAAGGATTTTAGGTTTTTAGCGCAGGGATATAGTTGTTTACTTTGATTTTAAAAAATTATAATGTTTTTATGTTTGTATGCTTTTTAATCTCCTGTGCACCACCCCGAGTCCCTTCGGGGAGAGGGAGCGGTCTACAAATTAAACTTGATTTGATTTGATTTGATGATTTTACTGTTTCATTATTAAGATATTTTTAAGATTCTAACTTCAACCCCACTTTTAATTTAGGAGTGTCCTTTGTCAATACCTGAGCAAACTTGGATAGTCTTAATGAATCTGGGCATTCTTATGAATGGACACACCTTGAATATAATTTGTTGTTTTTTTAAGGTCTGCTCCATATACACCCAAACACAACACACTTTTCCTTGATAGATAAAAAGTGAAAACAAGTTTGATTTCCTGGGTCTAATTTCAATTTTGTTTTACCATTTTAATGAATTCTTGACAAAACCAACCAGCTACCCAAATGCAATAGAAAAAGCAATAGGGTCTCAATCCTCATGTTATGGAGGATAAATCAGAGGAGCCCTCATAGAATGTCCTCATTGCACTTGATGCTACGTTTGTCCTTTCCTTGTAAGTATAATCAAAGTAAGTAAGCTTGACTCAATTCTAAAACTAAGGGAGCGGAGGGAGGAAGTAAGCTTTATAATATTTTCTATCTTATTCTTCTGAAGTAAATGCAATGTAGGGATACTGAATACAAATAAATAATTTAATTTTTAATTTAAATTTAAGAACATAAGAACAGCCTTGCTGGAAGAGGCCACAGCCCTTTCGGTCCAGCATTCTGTCTCCCACAGTGGCTCCCCATTTGCTTCAGGGTCTTCCCAAGCAGATGTCTTCACCTGCTTATGATTCCCTTCAAATGACATTGAGAGATATCCTGCCTATCTCTCCAACCCGGAGGGTGTCCTTAGGCGTCCATAATGATAGCCATGGATACCCTTGTTCTCCATGAACTCGTCTAATTCTTCCTTAAAGGTGTCGAGGCTGACAGCTGTCACCACTTCTTCTGGCAGGGAGTTCCATAGACCAGGGATCCTCTGGGTGAAAAGTCCTTCCTCTTATTTGTTGGAGGTCTAGCTTCCAAAAGTTTCATGGAGTGCCCCCTACTTCTAGTGTTGTGCGATAGGGAAAACAGTTTTTCCTTTCCTACTTTGTCCACACCGTGCATGATTTTATAGACGTCAATAAGGTCACCTCTCAGGCGCCGTCATTCTAGAGTGAAGAGGCCCAGCCGTTGCAGCCTCAGATGGTAAGGAAGGTGTTCCAGCCCCCTAATCCTTCTGGTTGCCCTCCTCTGCACCTTTTCCAATTTAATTTTTAAAATTTTATTGTAAATGTCAATTGGAGGGTTTTTTGGATATTCCATTTAATCTCCCTTTTAACTTTTGTAATATGTGTTTTTTATGTGGTACGCTGCCCTGAGTCCTTTGGGAGAAGGGCGGCATATAAATGCAATAAACCTCAACCTCAAACCTAGTACCGTGGTTGTTAAGTGAATCTGGATTCCCCATTGACTTTGCTGGTCAGAAGGTCGCAAAAGGAGATCACGTAATCCCAGGGACACTGCAACCGTCATAAATACGAGTCAGCGTCTGAAGTGTCTGAATTTTGATCATGACTATGGGGATGCTGCAACGGTCCTAAGGGTGAAAAACGGTCATAAGTCACTTGTTTCAGAGCCGTTCTAATTTGGAACGGTCATTGCACAAATGGTTGTAAGTTGAGGACTGCCTGTAAAATCCACTGGTCTAGAAGTTCTTCTCTACATTTCTAATTTTCTGGCCAACTCACGCCTACCTATACTCTTAAATCCACATGCACAAAGACCCATGCACAAAGACACACACCCAACTACATTCAACTGGTTATAACATGGCAAATCTTCAGAGATATTCCTCATTCAGTGCTGATCCCATTTAAAAGCTATAAATCTCTATCTCAGAAGTGGGTTCCTACCGGTTCGGCCCAGTTCGGACGAGAAGGTCGTAACTCGTCCACCCACAGTGGTGCTAGCTTTATTTTTGCTTCTGCGCATCGGCAGAACATTCTCCATTGCAGAAATGTAAACACCCCCCCCACACACACACACTTTTCTTACATTCTGTGCAGACCTTTTTAGGTGTAAATGTGCATGCGCACGAGCACAAAACTTTGTATGCCGAACCAGCAGTAATGCCTATAGCAACCCACCCCTGAGCTCTCTCTCTCTCTCTCTCTCTCTGTATCTATCTACCCACCCACCCAGCCACCCACATACCTACCTACCTACCCACCCACCAACCTACCCACCCATCCAACCCACTATCTATCTATCTATCTATCTATCTATCTATCTATCTATCTATCTATCTATCTATCTATCTATCTATCTATCTACCTACCTACCTACCTACCTACCTACCTACCTACCTACCCATCCGCCCGCCCACCCACCCACGCAACCCACTCTATCTATCTATCTATCTATCTATCTATCTATCTATCTATCTATCTATCTATCTATCTATCTATCTATCTATCTATCTATCATCTACCTACCTACCTACCTACCTATCCAACCCACCCTATCTATCTATCTACCTACCTACCTACCTACCCATCCGCCCGCCCACCCACCCACCCACCCACGCAACCCACTCTATCTATCTATCTATCTATCTATCTATCTATCTATCTATCTATCTATCTATCTATCTACCTACCTACCTACCTACCCATCCGCCCGCCCACCCACCCATCCACCCAACCCACTCTATCTATCTATCTATCTATCTATCTATCTATCTATCTATCTATCTATCTATCTATCTATCATCTACCTACCTACCTACCTACCTACCTACCTACCTACCTATCCAACCCACCCACCCATCCAACCCACCCTATCTATCTATCTACCTACCTACCTACCTACCTACCTACCTACCTACCTACCTACCCATCTGCCCACCCACCCACCTACCCATCCAACCCACCCTCTCTATCTATCTATCTATCTATCTATCTATCTATCTATCTATCTATCTATCTATCTATCTATCTATCTATCTATCTATCTATCTATCTATCTATCTACCTACCTACCTACCTACCTACCTACCTACCTACCTACCTATCTCTTTTCTATCTATCTATCTATCTATCTATCTATCTATCTATCTATCTATCTATCTATCTATCTATCTATCTATCTATCTATCTATCCATCCATCCACCCACCCACCCACCCACCCACCCACCCACATACCTACCTACCTATAGGTCTTATATTAATTTTTGCGCCAAAAGAAGCATTAGGGCTTATTTTCCTGTTAGGTGTTATCTTTGGGGAAACAGAGTATATAATGCACACAAAATAAATCTATACACACACACACATATGTAAAATATATATATATAAGATCTAAACGTCTTGCGCCCTGGACCAACAAGCTGTGCATAGAAAGCATAAAATAATCCCAATGTGGTACAGGATGGTAGGAAAGACATTTATCCAAGGTGCCGCTTGTCCCGTGAATCTTAACCTTGAAACTACAATTGGCAGTAGCAGTTTGCCAAAAATCATCCTCCCTTTCCCCAAATATTTGCTGTCCCCAGCAAAATTAATGCATTTTCTTCTTCCATTAATATTTTTGGAGGGGAGTCCCAGTCACTGCTGTTCAGGGCAGTTTATTCTCAATTATGCGTGCCGAGGACTGCGCTAGGCACATTCTGCTGTGATCTTCACTTGACAAGCTAAACATGTTCGCCGATATTTGCATTTTTGTATAAAGACTCTAAGAAATCTATCAAAGAGAAAATGCCAGCGGTGAGCAAGGCTAGGCAAAGGGTTCCAGGTACCAGGTGTCCAGATTTCGATAACAATAGCAACAAGAATAATGAGACAATTATGTTTTGGCAGCCTGGTACAATTTTTTTTTAAAAAAAATTCAGTTTTGACATTTATATGAGTGGCATTAATGAAAAAGCTCGGTGCAAGATTATCTCTTTATCATACGACTAAAACAATTAGAGGCATTCCATTGATGGATGCGGCGTTTCTCTCTGTGGCACAATAATTATCTTTTAATGAGCCCGCATTAATGTAAATTGGATTCATCAGGAAATAAATTTCACAACGAATGGGAGAACCTCTCTCTAGGTAACCTTTCCTGAAGCAGCTTAAAGTCAAACTCTCCTGGGTTGGGTGGGCTTCGAGATGCAGCTCCCCGTTCAGACAGGGGAAACGGCTGCCCCAAAATCACATCCTGGGCCCAACCTGGAAACCTTTTACGGGGCTGAAAAATCATGTCAGAGTAGTTTGTTGCTTCACCTTTGATGAAACATGGATTCATAGTTCATTAATCACTCCGATCTGATCATCTTTGCCCCTCCTCCTTCCCCATTAGCCAAGTTTCACCCTCCTTGGGGGCTCAGTTGCTCAAAAGTACACACTAATTATGACTGTTGGAACCAACTAGATGAGAGACTCAAATCTAAGCAGAAAATTACTTTTCCCGTAGTGCCAGCTAATTTACATTTCAGTCAAACTCCATGGCGTCCACCATAACTTCCCCAGAATATCTATCATTCGAAAGGTGGAATGAGTTAATCTACTAGCTTCGGGGCCTGGTCATCATGAAAAACGAAGGTAAAGTTTCTCAACAAGGGCTTCGTTGCTAAAATTAAAAAAGCTGCACGTTACAAACCAGAGGTGGCATTCAGCCAATTGTGACAGGTTCAGGAGAACCGGGAGTGGAAATTTTGAGTAGTTCAGAGAACCGGCAACTAGGCGGGCCACGCCCCTGCTGCCTCTCAGCTCTGTTATTCTGTTAATGTTGCCCTGCACAGGAGAACGGAGCTGGAAAACAGGTTAGTGGGGTGGGGAGGGAATGGGGATTTTGCAGTATCCTTCCCCTGCCATGCCCACCAAGCCACGCCCACAGAACCGGTAGTAAAAAAAATTGATTCCCACCACTGTGAATCCCAATCTTAATTTCAGAAGGATACTTGTGTGGTTGTTGATCTGGATTTGGTCACAATCAGAAGAACAGAAAGTTGTTCACTTACAGTAGTGATCTTCAAACCTGAGTAAATTACTTAAAATTGGGTGAAAGGACTTGTTCTTTAGGGCATGGGTCTCCAACCTTTGCAACTTTAAGTCTGAAGGACTTCAGCTCCCAGACTTCTCCAGCCAGCAAAGCTTCATCACACTAGTCCAGGGGTCTCCAACCTTTGCAACTTTAAGTCTGAAGGACTTCAGCTCCCAGACTTCTACAGCCAGCAAAGCTTCATCACACTAGTCCAGGGGTCTCCAACCTTTGCAACTTTAAGTCTGAAGGACTTCAGCTCCCAGACTTCTACAGCCAGCAAAGCTTCATCACACTAGTCCAGGGGTCTCCAACCTTTGCAACTTTAAGTCTGAAGGACTTCAGACTTAAAGTTGCAAAGGTTGGAGACCCCTGCTTTAGGGAACAACAAACCATCATGCTATCCATCACAACTGGGACTTGAAATTGACTCAAAGAGAGCCAGTTTGCTATAGAGCAGGGGTGTCCAAACTTGAGAACTTTAAGACTTGTGGACTTCAACTCTCAGAATTGCCCAGCCAGCCACGGCAGGCTGTGAGTTCAAGGATCTTGACAAACTTGAACACTGGGCCCAAGTAACAAGATGCAGATTTGGGGTGAGAAAAGTAAGGTTCTGCACCCAGGCAGGAAAAACCAAATGCACAGGTAGAGAAGAGGTGGCACCTGGCTGCACCACCTACAACTGTGAGAGGGATCTAGGACCACCACTGAAGTATGAGACAGGAGCATGCTGCAGCTAGCAAAAAAACCAGTCTAGTCCCGAGTTGCATCAAGATCCCGAGAAGTCCAGTCCCAATCAACAGAGGGATAGCATCAAGATCCCGAGAAGTGATAGGACCACTTTATACTGCACTGGTGAGACCATACTTAAAATGCTGCCTCTGGTTCTGGTCACCACAATACAAAGAAGATATTCAGACCCTAGAATGAATACAAAGAAGAGCAACGGAAAGGATAAAGAGTCTGGAGCATAAATTGTACCATGAACCGTTGAGGGTTCATGGTACCGTATGTTTATCTTATCGAACGATTGCGGGGGGGGGGGGGAACGGGACATGATAGCTGCCTTCCAGTATTTCAGGGTCTGTCACAGAGAAGAGGGAATTCACCTTTAAGAGATTAACAGAGCTGGAAGAGACCTTGAAGGTCATCTAGTCCAACCCTCCGCCCAAGCAGGAGACCCTACACTATTTCTGACAGATGGCAGTCTAGTTCTCTTCTTGAAAGCCTCCAGGGATGGAGCTCCCACAACTTCTGAAGGCAACTTCAGGGTTGATTGTTCTCACTGTCAGAAAATGTATCATTTCTAGGTTGAATCTCTCCTTGTTCATTATTTTTTGTCTGGCCTTCGGGTGCTTTGGAAAATAGCTTGACCCTGGGGTGAAATTCAGTGGGTTCTGACTGAATTCTGGAGAACCGGAAGCGGAAATTTTGAGTAGCTCGGAGAACTGGCAAATGCCACCTCTGGCTGGCCCCAGAATGGGGAGGGAATGAGATTTTGTAGTATCCTTCTTCTGCCACGCCTAGCAAGCCACAACCACGGAACCAGTAGCAAAAAGTTTTGAATTTTACCACTTTGGAGAATAGCTTGACCCTTCCTTCTCTGTGGCAGGCCCTCAAATATTGCTCTCCTGTCTCCCCTAGTCCTTCTCTTCCCTAGACTAGCCATGCCCTGTTCCTGCAACTGTTCATCATATATTTGAGCCTCCAGTCCCCTCATCATCCTGGTTGCTCTTCTCTGCCTACCTATACTGCAAAGCAACTGAGGGCAGGACAAGAAGCAGTGAGTGGAAGATCATTAAAGCAGGGATGTCCAAACTTGGGAACTTTAAGACTTGTGGACTTCAACTCAAGCTATGCTGGCTGGGGAATTCTGGGAGTTGAAGTCCACAAGTCTTAAAGTTCCCAAGTTTGGACATCCCTGCATTAAAGAGAGATCCAACCTAGATGTACGGAGGCAGTGAGAAAAAATAATCAATGGAACAACTTGCCTTCTAAAGTTGTAGGTGCTCCATCACTGGAGGTTTTCAAGAAGAGATTGATATAGAATAGTATAGGGTTCCTCCTCTGTGCAGGGGGCTGAACTAGATGACCTCCAAGGTCCCTATGATTCTAGGAAGAGATTCTATGATTCTCAGCTAAACATCCCCTTCCCTGCTGCTTACAACCTGCACCCAGCACTCAGCCGGACCACTGATGTTTTCAAACCCACAAGCTACGAAATTCAGGGAAGCCACCGACTGAAGGTAAGATTCTTGACTTCCCCTTAGGGTTCCTCAATATCATTTTCAATCTTTGATGTTTGCTGCAATGCAGTCATGCAGAGAGAGAGAGAGAGAGCTGCCCCCCTCCCCGTTCCCATTGTGCATTTACCAGGCACGAGCCCCACTTTGTCCAATGAAGTTTCATTTTAAGGGCTAAATGAGATGTGACCCGTTAGATCTCCGAAGGCAACGTTTTGGCTCTTTCGATCCAAAGCGAGGCTTTCTAAATTTAATCAGAGCAGCAGGGGGAGGGAAGGTGGGGAGGGGAGCTTCAACTTTTCACCGCTACTTATTTGGCCAGAAACCGAACCCCCCTCCCTCCCTTCCCTTTCACGGCATTTTTCCAGCCAGCCAAAAATGTTGGGATTTTTCTAGGTCCTCCGTTTAGGGCAGTGATGGCGAACCTATGGCACGGGTGCCACAAGTGGCACGCGGAACCATTTCTTAGGGCACGCGAGGCATTGCCCTGTCAGCACTAGCGCACCAGCTGATGTAGGCCTTCTTTTGAGGTCGTTTTTTGCGCTCTGGAGGCTTTAGGGAAGCTCCTGAAGCAGTGGTGGGTTTCAAATTTTTTAGAACCTACTCTGTAGGTGTGGCCTATTTTGTGGGCGTGGCTTGGCAGTCATGTGACAGGGTTGGAGTGGCCATCTTTTAAAATGTGGTGAAACTCATTTAACAACGCTCTTGCTTAGCAACCAAAATTTTGGACTCAATTGTGATGATAATTTCTTTCTTTCTTTCTTTCTTTCTTTCTTTCTTTCCTTCCATCCTTCCATCCTTCCTTCCTTCCTTCCTTTCCTTCCTTCCTTTCCTTTCCTTTCCTTCCCGTTGGGTCACTGGCAGCGGCGGGCCAGATTTACTTCCAGGTATGCTGGTGGAACCCCCTCTCACCGGTTCTCTAAATTTCACCAACCGGCTAGGTGCGAGCCTGCAGAAACCCACCACTGTCCTGAAGCCTCTGGAGGTGGGGAGGGGAGGCTGTTTTCACCCTCCCCAGGCTCCTAGAAAGCCTCTGGAGCCTGGGGAGGGCGAAAAAAGTGTGTCAAAAGCAGGGGGTCGCGCATATAGCATTATGGGTGTGGCACGCCCACACATGACCGCCCCTGAACTCCCCTCGCTTTTGGCACGCGAGCCAAAAAAGGTTAGCCATCACTGGTTTAGGGCTTAGCAATTCCAATCGGTAAGGAAAGGGTGGAAAAACAATGACCCAGGACCCAGATGCAACTCACTCAGCACACCAGTTGCAGCCCCCTCCCCCTGAACCCCTCCGAGATGGGGACATCAAAGTCTAATAATTCCTTTCCCCCCTCCAGTGAGAGGGTTCATCTTCAGCAACTCTTTACTTCTCAGCATCCAATTGAACAAATATTTCCCAAGCAATCTTCCCAGACGTGTAGATTTTAATCCTAATCCAGAATTCTCCATCCAGCAAAGGCAGGCTCTATACCAGAAGTGAAATTCAATTTTTTTTACTACCAGTTCTGTGGACGTGGCTTGATGGGCGTGCCAGGGGAAGGATACTGCAAAATCCCCATTCCCACCCCATTCTGGGGTCAGCCAGAGGTGGGATTTGCCGGTGCTCCGAACTACTCAAAATTTCTGCTACCGGTTCTCCAGAACCTGCTGGATTTCACCCCTGATTTACACCTCTATAGAACGTTCATCTTGGGGGAGACTGGGGGAGACTTTGGAGAGGTAATGGATGATCACTTAAACCTGAGCCAGCCGTGTGCGGCAACCACCAGAAAAGCTAATAAAATCCTTGGTTGTATAAACAGAGGCATAGAATCAAAATCACGTGAAATATTAGTACCGCTTTATAAAACCTTAGTAAGGCCACACCTGGAATTCTGCATCCAGTTTTGGTCCCCATATTTCAAAAAGGATGTTGAGAGACTTTGGGAAAAGTTCAGAGAAGAGCAACCGAGATGATCAAAGGCCTGGAGACTAAACCATAGGAAGAACAGTTGGAGGAGCTGGGTATGGCTAGTCAAGACAAAAGAAGGGTGACATGATAGCAGTATCCCAGTATTTGAGGGGCTGCACCAAAGAGGAGGGGGGTCAAATTATTTTCCAAAGCACCTGCAGGCAAACGATGGCTGGAAACTAATCAAGGAGAGAAGCAACCTGGAACTTAGGAGAAACTTCCTAACAGTGAAGACAGAAGTTGACTCCAGAAGTTGCAGGTACTCCATCACTGAAGGTTTTTAAGAAGAGACTGGGCATCCCTTTGTCAGAAATGGTGTAGGGTCTCCTGCTTGAGCAAGGGGTTGGACTAGAAGACACCCCCTGTTAGGGGTAAAAAACACCCCTGTTGGAAAATAAACAGGCGGAATAGTGCAATACACCGGACAGCAAGAGATACATTGCTTAAACCACACAAAAACTCTACAACACTGATAGTAGAAAAAATAGTCTTTACTCTTGGTGTAACTAAAATACTTCTTCCAAACAGTGATACTAACTCCTCTAACAATAAACAGTCCTTTATCAAAACCACAGTTATCTTACAGTCAGTCAAAGCAATGATTCTCTTCCGTCTTTAGGTTCAGCTTCTTCCTCAGTGGCAATCAGGAAGCAAAGGAAAGCAAAAAGGATGAACTGTGTTTCCAGCTGCCTTTTATGATTGAGCTGGGAAGCACAGCTAATCAGATTCCACATAGTCCTCTTAAAGTTACATATACCTTTTATTAATCCTGGCTTATATGTATTGTTAACCCAACATCAGGATGATTATCCTAACACACACACACACACACACACCAAGGTCCCTTCCAGCTCTATGCTGAATTTGAAGTTGCTCTAGATCCATTGGTCTCCTTGGAAGAAACTTTGATTTTTACAAAAGAGAAGCCACTGGAATGGAACTTCTCTTTCAGTGCATCAGATGCATCATTATTAGAGCTGTCGGGCTCCAGACAGATGGAAGAACAAGAAGAGAATCATTTCTGCGCACACTAAAGGTGATTGGAACGCTGAAGCAAGGCGATGACTTTGCACTGTTATCTTCCCTGCATCCAGTGCCAGGAAGTATGGCCACGCTTAAAGACAACAGCATCCGTTTGGCTTTCAAATGTTTTGGCCAGAGGGTAGAAGGCTCATGCCCTCTTATTGTAAGGTGCAAAGAATCAGGAAAGCACCTTAAGTTCCAGTTAAGTGGATTGATTGCTCATGCCTCTAAAACAAGAATCTAGTCAACTAACAGTCAGCACTAAATTAGCGTCAGATAAGACTAAGCAGAATTCAAGAGGGGATGGACTTAGATTGCTTATGGGAATGTAATGATTCTAGGCTGGTTCCTCTCTTGACTCCGTCACTAAGCTCTGCCTGTCCTTCTCCTACACATTTCTTTAGAACAGAGGTTTCCAAACTTCCAAACAAGATTTGTGGACTTCAACTCCCAGAATTCCTCAGCCAGCATAGCTTCTTCACAAGGTTGGACTCGATGACCTACAGCAGGGGTTCCCAAACTTGGCAACTTTTAAGACTTGTGGACTTCAACTCCCAGAATGCTGGCTGGAGAATTCTGGGAGTTGAAGTCCAGAAGTCTTAAAGTTGCCAAGTTTGGGAACCCCTGACCTACAGGATCCCTTCCAACTCTGTTAATCTGTATCTGTATATAAGTCTTAAAGTTGCCATGTTTGGAAACCCCTGCCCTTGAAGATCCCAAGCCCAACAGTTTCTCTCTTCTACTATCTCGTGCTGTCCGTGGTACTTGGGAGTGCTTTTGGATTCAGGAAGCTGTTTTAGATATGGAAAGAACATGATCGATCTAGTTCCACAATTTTTAGGTAGCTCCAGATCCCTTTCCATTCTGACAGCAAGGACATTTTCTCAATTCAGCAGCTGTACAGAGAGTCCTCACCTTACAACCCCAATTGAGCCTGGAATTATGTTCATAAGTCATGCTGGACATTAAGCAGTCTGCACAGGGTTCCAAATAGCATCCAAAAATAAATCAGAGTCCAAGGCAAAGGATTCGTCAAAGTTCCAATTTATGAAGAGAGCCATGTTGGCAAATCTGGGGAAACCCAAATCTGAAAGCTTCCAGGTTTTCCCACCCAGTTGAAAGTTCAAGCTCTTGCCCCCCCCCCCCACACCCACAAGTCCATCCCATGGTTCCATCTCCCACTGCCATGCTGGCAGCTTCCACCCATCCAGTTCCAGTCAGGTGCAGAGGTGCAAAGACAAAGGATGACCTTGGTTTTCTAGAAAGAATGTTGTTATGGCTACCTATCATCTAACTCCGTACAATTCCCCCTCCCATTTTCCCACAATAGAAAAGGCATAGTAGAATAATAGAAAGTGTGGCAGGCCAAAGATCCAAAAGAAAAGAGGGCTGTAACACAGTGATCATTTGACTAATCTGATTTTATGACTTTTTGGGGGGTGGTCTTTAAGTGAACCCATTGTCCACAATAGGCTTTTTTTTTTTTTGCTAGAAACCAGAAGTAGGTGCCTGCTTCCCACTCTTCTTCCGATGTCTCTGTATCCTAATACTCGGAGGGAAGATCAAGGAGCTCGTATTAGAAGGCTTAATAAAGAAGAGGGACACCGCAAGATACTCATTAATTGCAACAAGGGAATCCCAGTTAGACCGACCCATAAAAACAACACCGTAATAAAGTCTGAATGTCAGAGACTGCTGGGGGCTAAAGAGTCTTCAGCTCTCATGGAATGGATCCAGGAGATGGAAGGGTCGAGGTAACACAAATTCAAAGTAGCCAAAGTGACTAATTGTTGGGATGACCCCAGAGACTAATTAGACATCAGCTGAAGGTAAAGGAATTCTGCTCAACACACCTTGAGACCTCAAAGGGGATCATAGACCTTCAAAGGGGATCATACGAGATCACCCAACTCAAAGAGACCTAAACAAAAATGGGAGGATGGGTGGAAGGCCACTGCTGAGAGACACCAGAAGGAAGATCTTGACCAAGCAACTCTCGAAGGATGGAGAACTCTAAGGAAAGCACGCAAAACTTTCATCAGGGCACCTGTTCATCTTTGGTTCATCTTTGGAGCTTGCCTTTCCCCACTTAAGAGAGATGTCAACCTTGAAGGGAACCTGGCTGAAGCCAACTTGGAGGCTCCAGGGTTGCCACACAACGGAGGGAGGGGGAAAATAGTTAGATGGGGTTTTGTAGCCCAAACAATGAGGTTTTCCTGTAGGAACCAAGGACATTCTCACGGGTGGCTGGCCAGAAGAGGAGTGAAGTAACCAAGCAACCAGCCAACAACTGGATTGGACAGTGTGATCAGTGGACTTGGGGTAAAGGGGAAACTTTTACTTTTAATTATCATATTTTTGGGAGTATAAGACACACCTTTTCCCCCCCAAAAAGAGGGCGAAAATCTGGGTGCATCTTATACACTGAATGCAGCATTTTTGGCCTCCTGAAACCCCGCCCCCTTCACCAAAATGGACATGCAGAGGATTTGGGAGACCTTCAAAGTGTTCCTGGGGGCTGGGGAGGGCAAAAACAAGTGAAAAATGACCCATTTGTTTGCTCCTTATTGGCCCCCGGCCAGGAGCACTCTACAAGCCTCTTAAAGCAGGGGTCCTCAACCTTTGCAACTTTAAGTCTGAAGGACTTCAGCTCCCAGAATTCTCCAGCCAGCTTTGCTGGGAGCTGAAGTCCTTCAGACTTAAAGTTGCAAAGGTTGGAGACCCCTGGCCTAAATAACATTCCTTTCTCAGAGAGTCAAGGACATGTTGCTCTGCAGCTGGAGTGGCGTGACTGGGAGGCATCTCCAGTTGGGATGGTGCCTGATTGGACCATGGGATGGACACGTGGGTGCTGGGCAGGGACTTGGACTTTCATTTGGTTGGGAAAAACTTGGAAGCTCTCAGATTCGGGCTTTCCCAGATGGGCCAACATGACATCTCTAATAAAATGGAACTTTGAGGAACCTCAAGCTTCAGAGTCTTCTTTCGTTGGGGGTGTTTCTTGGAATCCTGTCAGATCGACCTTGAAATTTAACTGAACAAACAAATGCCCCCTTTAGGAAGTGGGGAAAAAAACTCCTCCAGAATTGCCTTGGCACCAGAATTAACTTTTGCCAATGATGGATGGATTTGCTTCCTTCTAGTTTCCGAAAGCTTGAACATTATGCCAACGTATTGAAAAGGCTGGAATGCATTCAACGTTATGATTTCCAATTTGCCACGGATGTTTATGGCAACTTGGTCTTCCAGAGAAGGCCATAATTTTAGTTTGGAGTAGTTCCTGATCAGCTTCCCTCTTTATAACCTCCTGCGAACGTCGCAGATTTCTCCTGGGACCCACCTGAGTAGGAGGAAGAATTGCTGCCTCACGGCCGTACGGCAACCCTGCCAAACACTTGTCACCACTTTTAAGAAAGCGGACTTCCTTTTTTGGTTGGAGCTCAGAGAAATACGAAGTTTAAATAAACTCCAAACCAGAGGGAGCTCAAATATAAGCTATTAATTCTCCCTGGAGTCTGTCCCTTGGAATAGACTCAGAGTGATTTCAAATCAAGAAAAGTCAGGTAGAATTTTAGAATAGAATAGAGCTGGAAGGGACCTTAGAGGTCTTCTAGTCCAGCCCCCTGCTCAAGCAGGAAAACCTATACCATCCCGTACAAGTGACTGTCTAGTCTCTTAAAATTGTCCATGATGGAGCCTCCATGATCTTTGACTTATGAGTACAGAATTTCCATCAAGGCCGTCATAAATTGAGTCGCACCCTAGGTTATGACCTTTTTATGCCACGGTTGTTAAGTGAACCACGTGGCCATTAAGCAAATATAATTTTCTCTATTAACTTTGCATGCCAGGAGCCAACTGAAGTGGCGATTGCATGACCCCTGCAACCACCGTACATCTGTGCCATTTGCCGGACCCCCTAATTTTGAACCTGGGGCCATGGAGATGTTGTAACGGTTGCAAGTGCGAGGACCAACTGTACGCCACTTTTTAAAAAGCCTTTGTAACTTCAAATGGTCACTATAAAATGGTTGTAAACTGAGGACTTTCTGTACAGCTGGAAACCACCAGTTCAATCTTATTTCCCAGAATGCTCTGGAGCCTCTCCTTTCCCTTGTTCCATTAGGGGAAGTCCTCGACTTACAACAGTTTGTTTAGTGACCGTTCAAAGTTATAATATGACTAGGAAAAAAGTGACATGATCATTTCTCACACTTATGACCATTGCAGCACACACACCCCGGTCACATGATCAAGATTCAGATGCTTGGTGGTTGACTCATATTTGTGATGGTTGCAATGTCCCCGGGATTACGTGATCTCCTTTTGCGACCATCTGACGAGCCAAGTCAATGGGGAAGCCAGGTTCACTTAACAACCTTGTTACTAACTGTCAGAAAAATATCCCGGATATTTTCTTCTGCATATAAAAATGATCACGGAGACTTATAGCAAAGGGAAACAGCAATTTATTTACGTAACGTTAGCTAACGGATTCTCTAGAACAGAAAGAGAATAGAATCCAGGTACAGAGTTTCACCTTAAATACATGAAATTACGGATCACATGCATCATAACCTGAATACATGAAAACAACATTGCGTGCAAGAAGCACAATGTGAAAGGAACATAGAATTTCCCAAATGTCATACGTGTTCAGAAGCCCCAAAGGACCTCCCAAAACTGTTCCCAGAACTAAACAATAAGATCATTAGCGGCTTCCTGCAAAACATTTCCTGTTATTCTCAGTTTCAGAGGGAGGGAGCTTCCAAAGCATTAGGCTATCAGGTTATTCCAGGTCATTCTGACACTATGATTCCATGCCAAATTGTCATTTCCCAAAAAAGCTTACTTGCCGGTCAGATATTCAAGCTGGAGTCTATCAGGTTCCTCAAAGAACCTACCTTGCTCAAATAAATAATCCTTATTTTCTCACTAACTTATCAGTGATTCATAGTCATACAATGGGGTACAACTCCCTGAAGTAACTCACTGAACAACATAAATTTTGGACTCAACTGTGGTCGTAAGTCAGGAACTATGTGTACTTTTCCTTCCCCAGGATTAGAGAAAGGTACAGTAGAATCCCATTCACCGAGAAACGCTGCCTTGTGGTCTGATTGAGCCCAGGTGCAGCTGGTCCTCAATGTATGACCATCTGAAATTAAGATGGGGCCGTAAAAGGTGATTTATGACCAGTTGCCATATTGACGGCTGTCACAGCATCCTAGGGTCACATGATCCCCATTGGCGACCTTCCCAGGGGCTTCTGACAAGCAAGCCAAGGACAGATGCCAGATTTGCTTAACAACCGTGGCAAAAAAGCTCATAAAATCAGGCAGGACTCACTTAATTACCTCATAGCTTCGCCAATGGTGATCATAAATTGAGGTGGTGTGTTTTTTTTCTTTGTTGCTTCTGTGATAATGGTAAGGCCACACCTGGAATTCTGCATCCAGTTTTGATCACCATACTACAAAAAAGATGTTGAGACTTCAGACAAAGTGCAG
This sequence comes from Rhabdophis nuchalis, assembly GCA_039707465.1. Classification (NCBI taxonomy): domain Eukaryota; kingdom Metazoa; phylum Chordata; class Lepidosauria; order Squamata; family Natricidae; genus Rhabdophis; species Rhabdophis nuchalis. Next base: position 19,826,825 of record CM077659.1, read on the forward strand.
AGAAGAGCAACTAAGATGATCAAAGGCCTGGAGACGAAACCATAGGAAGAACAGCTGCAGGATTTGAGTCTGGCTAGTCTAAAGAAAAGCAGAATTAGGGGTGACATGATATCAGTCTTCCAGTATTTGGGGGGCTGCCACAAAGAAGAGGGGGGGGGTCAAATTATTCTCCAAAGGTCCAGAGGGCAGGACAAGAAACAATAGATGGAAACTAGTCAAAGAGAGAGGCAACCTGGAATTAAGAAGAAATTTCCTAACAATGAGGACAATTAATCAGTGGAACAGCTTGCCACCAGAAGCTGTAGGTGCTTCATCACTGGAGGCTTTTAAGAAAAGACTGGATAGCCACCTATCTGAAATGGTATAGGTCTCTTGCTTGAGCATGGGGGTGGACTAGAAGACCTCCAAGGTTCTTTTCAGTTCTATTCTGATTCTGATTTGATTTGATTTGATTTTGATTTGATTGGATTTATATACCGCGCCACTCTCCCAAAAGGGACTCGGGGCGGTGCACAGGAAATTAAAACACAATAAAACAATACAAAAGAATAAATACATCCTAGACCGAATAAAATCCTATTAAATTAGAGATGCCTGTGCTAAAATCAATTTAAAACCCTTATTAAAACTTTGTGTAATTTAAAACCAGTCGATGATATAATCTCGGAAGTTAGGCCAGGCCAGCTAAGTGAAAGAAATGTGTCTTTAGGTGTTGGCGGAAGAGGCGGAGGTCCATGATGTTTCTAAGATCAGGGGGTAGCTCGTTCCAGAGGGCAGGGCCCACCACAGAGAAGGCCCTTCCCCTGGGCGTCGCAAGCTGGCATTGCCCGGCCGTAGGCACCCGGAGAAGACCCTCTCTGTGGGAGCGGATCGGTCGAAGGGATGTGTGAGGTAGGAGGTGGTCTCGCAAATAACTAGGTCCTGTGCCATGGAGCGCTTTAAAGATGATAATCAGCACCTTAAAGCGCACCTGAAAGGCCACAGGCAGCCAGTGCAGCTCGCGCAGGAGCGGTGTTACGTGGGAGTACCTAGAGGTACCCAAAATCCCCCGCGCGGCCGCGTTCTGCACTAGCTGTAGTCTTCGGGTGTACCTCAAGGGGAGCCCCATGTAGAGAGCGTTAGCATAGTCCAGGCGGGATGTCACGAGTGCATGAGTGATAACGTTTCTTCTAAAAAAAAAAATCCAATCGGGAAAAGAAACTGGTTTCCTACAATAAGATTGGAATCTCATTATCATGTTGCTAAGTTTTCATTCTCAGAAGTTTCCTTCAAAAAATAATAAGGTGTCCCAATTTGGGGCTTTTGAAAGTCATTATTCTTCAGATTTTAGTGCTTCATTGCTTTTGTTCTTTTGGTCGTTCTTTCCATATTTTATATCGCTGGTCACCGACTGTAATTATATTGAATTTAAAAATATAAAAACCCACGACATCCTCTTCTTTTAAAAATAAAACCAGTACCGTCCTTACACATTCAGTCTTTGTACGTGGAATTTAAATGTCAGTTTCCCCCCCACCCCCATGAGAACAGGAAGACTGCTGAAAGGTTAGCAGATTTTAGAAGTTAATTGCCATTGGCAAATTAGGAAACATGTACTAATCCTGCTTTTAATTGTCAAGAAAATATTAGTATCTCCAAATCTGCAGTTAAGATACAGAATCTAGAATACTGCGCAAGTTAGGAGGCTTCGCTTTAGTGCTTTCTTGCCACAGGAAATTAAAATATGTCCACTAATTCTGTATTAATCGGTTATCTTTCTCCTTGTCCTTTTTTATTTTCTCAGATTATTAGTGGATTCTTGAGAGAATCCCAGATCTTTGGGGAAAGCCATCACTTAGCACCATTCCCCCTTCTTCCCTAGAGAAGGAATTGTAAGTAACGGATACTTAATGACAAAGCACAATCACATTAATTAAAAGAAGGAAAGGTAGGAGCTAAGCCACTTCTGTCTTTTAAGTAAAAACGGTTGTCTTTTTTCGCTTGCGAAGAATCACATTTATTTCTATGCAGAAAAATCGGGATTTGTCTAAATCTGCTGGAGCAGAAATGACAATGCGAGACCTTTGCTCGGACAATCAAGAAAAAAAATGATTTTTGCAGATGTAACGATTAACACCATCAATATTCAACTGAGTTGGCTTAGATGCAGAAATGCACCATGTAAGCTGAGCGGATAGAGTGGAAGGGTGGAGAGGAGAGGAGAGGAGGGGAGAGGAGAGGAAGGGAAGAGTGGGAATAGGAGAGAGGGAAGTAGAGGTGAGGAAAAGAGTAGGAGAGAGAGAGAGAAGGAGCAGGAAGAGGAGAGAGGAGAAGAAGAGAGGAAGGGGAAATAGAGAAGAGAAGAGAAATGGCAGAGGGGAACAAAGGAGGGAGGGAGGAGGAGAGGATGGAACGGGGCATTAATGTGGTGTATGGAAAGCACAAGAGCTAATTAGAGTTATTGTGGGTAGATGGTGAGAAGAATGGATATAATCTTGGATGATGCACAATAATGTTTGTTGAGATGTAATGGTATACTTGTGGATATTGATATGAAAATAAAAATAAAAACAACTTTGGTAAAAAGAAAAGTATTCTTGGGATCCAGGAGAGGGGGAAAAAAATCTGCTATAATATTATCACTGGGTGTGATTTTTAACTGAATGTATTGGATAGGTTATAAGTCTTTTTGGAGATCAATGGCTTTAACAAATCTAATCAATGTAAACAAATAAATAATTCGTTAGAAGTAAAAGACTTACGCAACTTGACCGCTGAAGGAGGGAGGCTGGCAATGCTCTTCTCCTCTTTGAAAATGGCACTCCGCTAAAAAAACGACCCCGAGACCAGTTCGGTGGCATTTAGAGACCCCTGGGGGGTTGTGTGACTCATATGCCCTCCATGGGGCGCCCCGTAAGTTTCAATAAATAAATGAAGCACCCTGATTGGAAGGAGGCTCTCCCTATCACAAGAACCTCCTGCAGCGATGGCGGACCCTTTTTAGGCTCACGAGCCACAAGAGGGGGGCAAACAGGGGGTCATGCACGGGTGTGCCGCACCCATAATGCAATGCATGTGCCCCCATTGCACATGCACGCATGACAGGTGCTCCCCCCCCCATTTTTGCATGCTTTTTTCGCCCTCCCCAGGCTCCAGAGGCTTTATAGGAGCATGGGGAGGGTGAAAACAGCCCCCCCCTGCCTGTCCCCAGAGGCCCTCCGGAGGCTTCAGGAGCTTCCCGCTTTGCTCGTAGGGCCATTTTTAGTCCTCCAGAGTCGTTACGGAAGGCTCTTAAAGGTCCCTGAAACCTCTGGAGGACTAAAAATGGCCCTACAAGCAAACTGGAAGTCCGGGGACGTGGGGGGGGGTGTTTTCGCCCTCCCCAGGTTCCTATAAAGTGTGGGGAGGGTGAAAAATGGCTTGAAAAATGGCTGAATCAGCTGGACAGTGTGCGCATACGCGCTGGCCAGATGACAGGGCAATACCTCACGTGCCCTGCCAAGTGGCTCCATGTGCCACCTGTGGCACGCGTGCCATAGGTTCGCCATCCCTGACCTACTGTAAGGTGGCCGTCAAGCCTGCCATCTTTACTTTGCATTGCAGCCATCCGGCCATAAGATGCAGGGGAGGGAGGGAGGGAGGGAGGGAGGGAGGAAGGGAGGGAAAGCAATCAGGGATGTGTAGGTGGAGAGGTAAAGGGAGGTGGGGATGACAAAGAGACAGGAATCAGAGGTGTCAAGCTGGAATAAACCGGCCATCCGAAACCTGAGAATGGAACGAGCAACTTATTTATTTCAATTTATTTTCCAAAGCACCAGAGGGCAGGACAAGAAGCAATGGATGGAAACTAATCAAGGGGAGAACCACCAGGAATTGAGGAGAAACTTCCTAACAATGAGGAAAATTGACCAGTGGGACAGCTTGCCTCCAGACGTTGTGGGCACTCCATCACTGGAGGTTTTTAAGAAGAGACTGGACTGTCACTTGCCTGGAATGGTATAGGATCTCCTGCTTCAGCAGGGGGTTGGACTAGATGACCTCCAAGGTCCCATTCCATTCTATTCTATTCCATTCCATTCTATTCTATTCTTTTCTATTCTGATGTCAAACAGAATGATAAGAGAATTGGAAGGGACCTTGTAGGTCATCTAGTACCACCACCTACCCAAGCAGGAGACCCTACACAATTTCTGATAGATGGCAGTCTAGTTTCTTGAAAGCTTCCAGCCACGAAGCTCCCACAACTTCTGAAGGCAAACTGTTCCAATCATTGATTGTTCTCAGTGATTGTTCTCAAGACTGGACTGCCATCGATCAAAAATGGTGTAGGGTCTCCGGCTTGGGTGGGGGTTGGACTAGATGACCAACAAGGTCCCTTCCAACTTTGTTCATCTGAAATCAGTGGCAATCAACCAGTGGAACAGAAGTTGCCTCCAGAACCTGTGGGTGCTTCAACACTGGAGTTTTTAAAGAAGAAACTGGACAGTCTCTTGTCTCTAATTGTAAAGGGTTTCCTGCTTGAGCAGGGGGTTGGACTAGAAGACCTCCAAGGTCCCGTCCAACTTATTCTGTTCATCTGTTCATCTGACTACCTGTAGGTGATTTCTCCAGTTTCAATGATTCAGCATCAAGAGTGTCCGTGTTGATACAGAGTTTGACAGCATGTTTTACTTTTCTTTTCTTTTGCAATAACCTTCCCCAATTTGGCACCCTTCAGTTGGTCTAGAAATGGGTCCTATAAATCATTTCTAGAGTGTCAGGCTGGAGAATGCTAAAAGAAAAAAAAGTGAGCATAAACTTGCCTATTTTTTTTGAATCACTAAGTAAACTGAAATTGAGTTGCCTTCTTTGAGTTTTTACAAAATAAATGCACATTAGGGGAAAGTCTGCACGAAAATACATATATTCATGAAACTATACACAATGTAATGCATTAAGGAACATGTTGGAGGAAATGTATATATTACATCGCGAACAAAAATGAATCCTTTAAAAAAAAACAGGCACAACGTTCACATTTTAGTGGGAGCTTTCAAAGAATTTTTAAAACTAATCAGAGGGGGAGATGAACCAGATTTATGGGTCCTGGAATGAGAAAGGTAGAGAGCCCAAAACTGAGGAATATGAAAAAAATGAGAGACGGAAATAGAGGTTGTCCTCAGCTTACGACCACAACAGAGCCCAAAATTTATGTTGCTAAGTGAGGAATTTCTTAAGTGAGTTTTGACCCATTTTACGATTTTTCTTGCCACATGTCTTAAGTGAATTACCGTAGTTGTTATATTAGTAGCATGGTTGCAGTCTAAGGATTTTGGCTTAGAAGTCTGTCCATCTGCTATACACACACACAAATACACACACAAACACACCAATGGAAAACAGCTTCCTGGGAAGTGAGATGGCTTGTGGGTTGCAACATCGCCTGTCTTCTGCTAAATGTCCAGATTGTGGCCAAAATTTCTGTTCCTAAGTGAAGTATTTGCTAAGTGACTTTTGCTCCATTGATGGTCTTACTTGCCACAGTTGTTAAGCGAATCACTCCCACTGTTCAGTTAGTAACATGGTTGTTAAGTAAATCTGGCTTCCTCCGTTGACTTTGCTTGTCGGAAGATTGCAAGAGGGGATCATGTGACCCCGGGATGCTACAACTTTCATAAGTACATTTAATTTAATTTTAATTTATTTAGATTTATAGAACCGCCCTTCTCCATAGAAATGGACCCAGGGCGGTGCACAGGATATTAAAATCAATAAATAACAATAAATACAAAAAAGTTAAGAATAAATTAAACTAAAAACCTGTGCTAAAAATCCCAATTAAAATTCTAAAATGCATTTACTCATTGGCTAAGCTAGACCGGCTTGATGGAACAGATAAGTCTTAAGTGCCAGTTGCTGAGCATCTGAATGTAAACCATGGGACTGTAGGGATGCTGCAATGGTCACAAGTGTAAAACATGGTCATAAGTCACTTTGTTCAGGGCCGTTTTAACTTCGAATGGTCAGGAACCAAACTTTTGTGAGTCAAGGGTTAGCTGTAGGCTGACGCAGGTGTCCCAGAAGTCAATGCAAGCCAGGAAGAGAGTCTCAAGTTCTGCAGAAGATACCCTCCAAATTTTGCTCATCCTCCTCCCAGTCTCACAGCAGAGAGCAGGCAGAGTTCTGAGCTCAAGTGGATGTAAGGCTATGCATAAGAGAGCGAACTCTTGGGACCAATAAATTAACTCAGCCTTGGATGGTAATTTATTCCACTCTCTTTCATCAACTAGGGTGATGCAGCTGGTACCCAGAGGACCTGTGTACTACCCAATTATTCTTCCTCCCCCCCCTCCCCATTGTAACCTCCCTTGGGGAGGCAATATTGCCACGGAGGCAGATATGATCAATGTGAGCTCAAATCAATCTTGCAGTTTCTCTAGTGTTGCATACAATGTATAAATTCTCCAAATCTATTATTGCACTATTGCCAGCAGCCTGGAAGTCAAGTAAACAAGAATAATAGCAGATATAATGGCACTGTTTATGGGGGAATAAAAAGAAACCCCAAACATGCCCATCCTGTAGTCCATAAATCTATTTTTTTTTAAAAAATTGCATCCTATAGTTTAGAAGGAAGTTTTAATTTACTCTTTCCAGAACTGTAGAATTGATGCAGAACCAAATTAAATTTTGCAGAATGGAGAGGATTGTTTTTTGTTTTTTTTAAAAAAGCTGGATACTGATTTTTTTTTCTTCCTTACATTTTACACCGATAAGCAACATTAGAGAATGTTAATTTTGCCCTGGTCATTTAGAGTTATTTGGAAGCTGCCTTAATGCTTATTGCATTCCTTCTCTGAAACACATTTTGGGTGCTGAACTGTGGTTCCCCTTCTAAAAAAAGCAAGGTTGTCTATAGGTAGTCTCTCCTTGCAAACGCTCACTTAGCGACCTTCACAAATCACAAGTACACAGTAGGTAACAACACAGTAGCAACAGCACTTAAACATGAATACAGTTTGCAGTGTCAGCCTCTTCTTTCCCCTCAACAATCTGGGTCTTCAATTTACCCACCTCAGAAGGAGGGAAGCCTGAGTCAACATTGAACCTCTCTACATGGGGCTTCCCTTGAAGTGCACTCGAAAGCTACAGCTAGTCCAGAATGCGGCCGCGCAGGTGATTATGGGAGCCTCCCACATAACACCTCTCCTGCGCGAGCTGCACCGTCTGCCTGTGGCCTTTTGAGTGCGCTTCAAGGTTTTGAAGACCATCTTCAAAGCGCTCCATGGCTCAGGGCCTAGTTATATGCGAGACCGTCTTCTGCCCCATACATCCCTTAGACCGATCCGCTCCCACGGAGAGGGCCTTCTCAGGGTGCCGTCAGCCGGGCAATGCCAGTTGGCGATACCCAGGGGAAGGGCCTTCTCTGTGGCGGGCCCTACCCTCTGGAACGACTTACCCCCCGAACTACGTACCATCTCAGACCTCCGCCTCTTCCGCCAGCGTCTAAAGACGCACCTTTTCCAACAAGCCGGCCTAGCATAACCTCCCGTTTTGACCATTTTTAGATAGTTTTATTTGGGGGATTTTATACAATTTTAGCACAGGGTATATTTAATATTTAATAGTTTTTTTAATTTTGTATCTTTGTTATATTTGCTATGTTTTTTAAATTTCCTGTGCGCCGCCCTGGGTCCTTTTTGGAGAAGGTGCGGGGTATAAATCTGATAAAAAGAAAAAAGAAAAAAACCCGGTCAGGATTGAACTCCTGGTAGCGATCTGAATTAGCTTGCAGTACTGCATACTAACCATTAAGCCACCACAGCTCCTTCTCTCCTTCCTTCCTCTTTAAATAGCAATAGAAGACTTATAGACCGCTTCACGATGCTTTATAACCTTCTCTAAGCAGTTTACAGAGTCAGCATAACGCCCCCAACCATCTGGGTCCTCATTTATTTTACCGATCTGGAAAGGGTGGAAGGCTGAGTCAACCTTGAGAATCAAACTGCTGGCAGTCGGCAGAGTTAGCCTGCAATATTGCATTCCAACCATAGGGAGGGAGGGAAGGAGGGAAGGAAAAAAGGAAGGAAGATAACAATAGCACTGAGACTTATATACTGCTTCACATATTGCATTCATATCATATTGCATTCCAACCATAGGGAGGGAGGGAGGGAGGGAGGGAGGGAGGGAGGGAGGGAGGGAGGGAAGGAAGGAAGGAAGATAGCAATACCACTGAGACTTATATACCACTTCACAGTGCTTTGCAGCCCACTCTAAGTGGTTTACAGAATCAGCCTCTTGCCCACAACAATCTGGATCCTCATTTTACTGACCCCAAAAGGATGGAAGGCTGAGTCAGCCTTCAGCCGGTGAGAATTGAACTGCTGATACCCCACACGGGTTATCGTGTTAAGAAGATGCGGCGAAAGCCCTAACCCTAACCCTAACCCTAACCCTTTCTATGTTTCTGGCATACCCCACAAGAGTTATCGTGTTCAGAAGATGCAGAAACTCTTATTTGTATTCTTGCCCATCTGGGTTAAAACAAAGCCAAGCTTTTGTGGAGCGCAGATTTATTCCCAGGGAGAAGGAAGAGCTGTCAGCTGGTTTTTAAAAGTGGCCGCCCAGAGAACTGAGTCCCATTAATTGTTTGCCATGACATCCGTCATAGCTTTCTTTCTTCTTGTCCTGGAAAATCGCAGAATCCCTAAACAACTCCCAGCCCAGGCAGTCATCCATTACCCCAAAACTTCCTTTGACATTTAATCCAATCTTGTTCTTCAACTTAATAAAGCGGATATACATGTTTCCATTTTGATATCTGCTCCTCATCTATACTCCCGAACAAACCAACCAAACATCCAATATTTAAGACTGCTCGTCTTCTCCTCTCGTAGAGACGCAGCTCAAAGCTTGCAAACGAGGCGGGGTGGGGTGGGGAATCATCAGCTCAGAAAACTACAGGCAGTCCTTAACTTACGACCGCAATTGAGCCCCCAAATTTCTGTTGCTAAGTGGGAGATTTGTTAAGTGAGTTTTGCCCCATTTCATGACCTTTCTTGCCACAGTTGTTAAGTGAATCCTCGTAGATGGTAAGTTAATAATGCCGTTGTTAAGTGAATATGGCTTCCCCATTCTTTGTCAGAAGGTCGTAAAAGGGGACCACGTAACCCTGCCACCATCGTAAATATGAACCAGCATCTGAATTTTGATCACACAATCCTGGGGATGTTATAAAGGACGTAAGTGCGAGAAACAGTCATAAGTCCCTTTTTGTAATGATGTAACATTGAAAGGTCACTAAATGAATTGTTGTAAGTCAAGGACTCCATGTTTTTTCTTTCGCCGTAGGTAAGCTTACAAAATGAACACAGATAGTCCTTGACTTATGGCCAGTGGACCAGAATTCCCATTGCTAAGCAAGGCAATTGTTAAGTGAGTCCTTCCTGAGTTTTATGACCTTTTTTGCCATCGTTGTGAATCAGTGCAATTGTTAACTGAATCACACACGGTTATTAAGTGAATCTTGTTCTCCCATTGGCTTCATTTACTTGTTTGTTCAATTGGTTTGGCTCTGTTGGTAGGTTGACTGACATCGGAGGACAGATGGACAACCGTAGAACAAGAGAAGCGAGCACTCCGCAAAGCCGGAGCTGCAAATGCTGCAGCAGTGGTGCCCACATATGTCTACCCGACATGCGGCAGAACATTTCATGCCCATGTAGGCCTTACCAGCCACCTGCGGACACATCGTGCACAGCCCACAACCTGTTGGAAGTCAAAGTCAATAAGTCAGCAAGTGTCATTTTGCCTCTTTATAAATCTATGGTGAGGCCCCATCTGGAGTATTGTGTACAGTTCTGGTCCCCATACCTTCAGAAGGAGATTATGGAAATGGAAAAGGTGCAGAGGAGGGCAACCAGAATGATTAGAGGGCTGGAACACCTTCCTTACCATCTGAGGCTGCAACGGCTGGGCCTCTTCACTCTAGAACGACAGCGCCTGAGAGGTGACCTGATTGAAGTCTATAAAATCATGCACGGTGTGGACAAAGTAGAAAAGGAAAAACTGTTTTCCCTATCGCACAACACTAGAACTAGGGGGCACTCCATGAAGCTTTTGATAGCTAGACCTCAAACAAATAAGAGGAAGGACTTTTTCACCCAGAGGATCCCTGGTCTATGGAACTCCCTGCCAGAAGAAGTGGTGACAGCTGTCAGCCTCGACACCTTTAAGAAAGGATTAGAGGAGTTCATGGAGAACAAGGGTATCCATGGCTATCATTAGGGATGCCTAAGGACACCCTCCGGGATGGAGAGATAGGCTGGATATCTCTCAATGCCATTTGCAGGGAATCATAAGCAGGTGAAGGCATCTGCTTGGGAAGACCCTGAAGCAAATGGGGAGCCACTGTGGGAGACAGAAGGCTGGACTGGATGGGCTGTGGCCTCTTCCAGCAAGGCTGTTGTTATGTTCTTAAGGTCCTCTTCTAACATGACCAACGGACATCAAAATCAAGGTTGCAAATGAGGGTCAGGTGACCCTGGGATGGGTCAAACCATGGCGCATACATCCCAGCGTGCAGATGCTGTCAATCAAAAGATGAGGGGCCGGTCAATCATCAGTCACCCTTTCCAATGTCGCTATAACTTTGAACAGTTGCTGTATGAACAGCTGTATAGAAGAGAAAACTGAAAGGGGATTTGGCAACAGTTTTAAAGCCCTGAAATAAAGGCAATTGGCTCTTTCCTGTCCCAGGGCGCAAGACGGGGAAACAGCCATCTTTAGAGAGAGAGAAAAACACCTTCTAAGCAGCTCCACGGAAGAAACCAGCCAGCCATGAAGGGGAACCAAATCTTTGCTCCGGTTATTCTGTAAACATTTGTAGTCCCTGAAGGCCTTTCCCCAAGAAGAAATGCATCTGCTCAAAGAAGTTTCGAAGCCTTCTTCTTGCTACGTCCCCATCCAATTTATTCCGAAGCCCTGTTGGATTTGGAATCTATCTAGGAAAGGCTAAATGGCCAATATATATTTTTATTTCAAGAACAAAATATTTGCGCGTATGTGCAGTAGCAGGATTCAAGTCATTTAACAACCAGTTCTCTGCCCTAAGGATTTCTTCCAACAATTGGTTCACCAAAAGGCTCAGAATGTTAACAACCGGTTCTCCCGAAGGGGTGCGAACTGGCTGGTTCCCACCACTGTGTGTGTGTGTGTATACACACACACAAACACATCTAGTTATGTATATATAAATACATACGCACACACATATATATTCTTTCAAGAATAAAATATAAGCATATTTTAAATATAAATACAAAAACACACACACATCTGCTTATGTATACACCCACCCACACCTGCATATATTAGAATAAAAGAATACAATACTATTGTCAGTTTGTGAAGCATTTCTATGAATACCATCAAACGGCCAGAGAGAGAGGAGAATTCCAAACATACCTGTGGTCAAAAAGGAATCTCAAACTGGCCTGTGAATGCGCATGTCTAAACTACCATCTCTCATTGGCTAATGTGATTTATGACAAAGGCTGAGGTGAGCACAGTAATGCGGGCAAAGTTCAGAAGCAGATAAAGAAAGCAAAAAAGATGGCTGCAACGAAGAAACGCCAGGATGTTAATCCTAATAAATGATTGGATTTCTTTTGAACCTTGTCTCGAGGCTTGTAAATTTGTTAGGTTTTCTTCTGGGAACTTGACAACTATGTTATGCTATGCTATGCTATAAATATAATATGTGTATTCTCTTATTCTTCAAGAAATAAAATAAAAACCATCATTTGGTGCTCAAAGGTACTCTTTTGTAGCCACAGGATATCCACACATGGGTGCCATCCTTTGAACATGAGGGAAAAATTATACATACTGGTACATAAAAATATAAGGGAAAATATTTGACGGGTCTCATAAAATTTGAATGCAAATTTCATACAAAACTGAAATGCAGGAAAATTATTAAGTTTTTCCCTTTTTGAATGTTGCAGAGATTTTTTCTTTAATGACGCATGTATGCCATCTTCCCTCTCCCTCCATTTACACACACACACAATACACAACGCAGACAAAAAGTTGTCTACATACACAAATAGATCAGAGAAGTGCATCTTTTAAGAACAGAAAAATAAGCTAAAAGGTACCTAACTCTAAAGACTGGTACTCATCTCCCATTTTGTGGCCAAGGGAGACAGCCTTGTCAGAAGATGCTTTTGTGCTCATGTGGCCAGCATGAATATATGCCGAGAATGCACAGAATGTTGTTGTTACCTTCCCAACTATTTATCTACTTGCATTTCATGTTTTTGAACTGCTAAGTTGACAGGTGCCAGGGCTGGAACGAACGGGAGCTCACCCCATCACAGGGTGCTTGGGTCTCGAACTGCCAAACTTCCAGTAACCACCAGGCCACCTTGTTCCTATTTAAGAACAAATCTACACAAAAATGTTTATCTTAGGAGACGTGAATATAGTCAGGCACAAGTGTTTCCACGCATTTTTAAAAAAATTTAAACAGATGCAAAAATGTAGGAATATGAATCTAAGATTTGAAAAATAAGAAAATGAACACAAGCTGCAATTGACAGATTCCACCATCTGTTTCAGTGGTAGGTTCCTACCGGTTCGGACTGGTTTGGCCGAACCAGTAGTGGTTTGGCAGCCTTGGTCGCTGGAAACGGCAGTGACCTAGGCCTGCCACACCCCCAAACGGTTCTCCTTCGGTGGCACCATCTTGATTTTGATTCTGTGCATGCACAGCACAGATTTCACTGCACAAATTTAATTTTTTCCCCATTTTTTAATGTTTTGTGCATGTGCAGACCTATTTATTTGCAAATGTGCACGCACGCACCGTGCCGGGAGGAATGTCCACAACAAACCCACCCCTGATCTGTACCCCCATTTTTGTCACCCATGCCTTATCCACTGGGCAGGGGGCGCATCAGACAAGGCCTCTGAAGGCACTAACGTTTGGTGGCATCTATGGGAGAAGGCAAGTTATTTGTTTAGCGCCTTAAATATTAATGTGAACACTTCAAACCAGGCTCCAGACTAATTTAAACCTGTTGCAAGTTAGTACAGCAGAATGGCAGAATAATATTCGGCAGTTCAGCCGCGGTGACAGTTGAGACGCCGACTCAATGTATCGTTGGAAAGTACAAATCCTTTCTATGCCGACAGAGAGCATTAAAAAAAAAAAAATAAAGTCGAGGGAAATTTGTAGTCTAGGACAGCATCTTCCATAAAAGTTCACTTTCATTTTTTTTTTAAACTCGATTCGGTGTTCAATTACTTTACCCTTTCGAAAGTGTGAGAGACACGGGTGTTAATCAAACAAGTAATTTGCAAATGTTGTTTCTCGGTAAATGTCATGCGCAGGCAGATATTTAGAATGAGGGACGCAGGGAAAAAAACACTGCAGCCAGGTAGCTGCGCATGGCTTGTACTTATCCCTGCGTTGTCTTGTCTCGAGACAGAAAGGAAGAAAATGCACATGCCCATCTCCTCTGGAAAGAGATTGTTTCAGGGAATGCAGAGAGGCATTGCCCCTAGTTTGGCTGCAGAGTTTCCACCCATCGGAAGGATTCCTCTCCCAACTCCCAACCCATCTCTTTCTCCCTCTCCCTCTCCCTCTTCCCCTTTGAAAGATTAACACCACATCTTTGTGTGTTCCATAATTTATGCTTCTCTGCGGCTCGAGCAGGAAGGGGGGGGGAAAGGAAATTGACTGTGGCTCCTAGCTGACCCAGAGCAAAGTTTTGAAAGTCGGAGACAACAAGGAGAACATCCAAGAGTGAAATCCAGCAGGTTCTGACAGGTTCTGGAGAACCTGTAGCGGAAATTTTGAATAGTTCGGAGAACCGGCAACCCCCCCCCCCCCGATTGGCCCCAGAGTGGAGAGGGAATGGGGATTTTAATAATAATAATAATAATAATAATAACAACAACAACAACAACAACAACAACAACATATTTAATTTCTAGACCGCACCCTCTCCCCGAAGGGACTCGGAGCGGTGTACAGGAAAATTAAAACGTCTAAAAAACATTGACAATACATACATAATTAAAAACAAATTAAATAACCCTGTACAAATTGATAAAACGATTAAAACTATATCCCATTTAAAACCAAATAAAACAATTTAAGATTCCAGATAGGAACGAGAAACATGAAATTAGGCCAAGCCAGCCTGATAGAACAAATGTGTCTTAAGTTTTTGGCGGAAAGAGCGGAGGTCCGTGGTTGTTCTAAGGTCGCGGGGGTAGGTCATTCCAAAGGGTCGGGCCCATCACAGAGAAAGCCCTTCCCCTGGGCGTCGCCCGCTGGCATTGCGGTGTTACGTGAGAGTACCTGGTAGCTCCCAAAACTGCCCGAGCGGCCGCGTTCTGGACCAGCTGTAGCCTTCAGGTGGACCTCAAGGGAAGCCCCATGTAGAGAGCATTGCAGTAGTCTAGACGGGACGTCACAAGCGCATGAGTGAGTGTGCGGAGGGCGTCCCGGTCCAATAGGGGACGCAACTGGCGCACCAGGCGAACCTGGTAAAACGCCCCCCTAGTCACGGCTGTCACATGGTCCTCCATTGACAGCCGGGCATCAAGGAGGACACCTAAGTTGCATGCCTGATCCATGGGGGCAAGATGTTCGCCCCCTATGGCCAGTGATGGAGTCAACTGGTTGAACCGGGGCACTGGTAACCACAGCCACTCAGTCTTGGACGGGTTGAGCTTGAGTCTGCTCCTTCCCATCCAGATCCGTACGGCTTCCAGACATTGGGACATCACTTCGACGGCATCGTTGGGGTGGTTTGGGGTAGAGATGTACAACTGAGTATCATCAGCGTACAGGTGGTAATCTACCCCAAAACCATGGATGATCTCGCCCAGCGACTTCATATATGTATTGAACAGGAGAGGCGAAAGGACCGACCCCTGAGGAACCCCACATGTGAGAGGCCTCGAGGTCGACCTCTGCCCCCCTGCCAATACAAATTGCGATCGACCGGAGAGGTAGGAGGAGAACCACCGTAAAACGATGTCCCTCACCCCCAACCCCTCCAGTCGATGCAATAGGATACCATGGTCGATGGTATCAAAAGCCGCCGAGAGGTCTAATAGGACCAGGATGGAGGAAAAAACCCCATCTCTGGCCCTCCAGAGATCATCCACCAACGCGACCAATGCCGTCTCCGTGCTGTGACCGGGCTGGAAGCCGGACTGGATTCCACAGTCCAGATAGTCAATTTCCTCCAGGTGACGTGGAAACTGTTGTGCCACCACACTCTCTACAACCTTCGCCAGAAAGTGAAGGTTGGAGACCGGATGATAATTTACTAACAATGCTGGGTCCAGGGAAGGCCTCTTGAGAAGAGGCCTCACCACCGCCTCTTTCAAGACAGTTGGCAAGAACCCCTCACTCAAAGAAGCGTTCACTATTTCCTGGAGCCAGCCTCGTGAAACCTCCCAGGATGCCAGTACAAGCCAGGAGGGACACAGGTCCAATAAACATGTGGTGGCTCTCAGTCGCCTACACAACCTGTCCATATCTTCGGAAGCAACAGAGTCAAACTCCTCCCAGGATGGTGTCTCAAGACCCGCCTCCGACATCCCCTCCAGGCCACTTTCGGTGGAGACCAGCTCGCTCCGAATCTGAGCAATTGTGTCCTGCAGATACTCCCCAAATTCCTCTGCTCTGCCCTGTAGGGGGGCTTCCCACGGCCTCTGTTGAAGGAGGGAGCGGGTGACCCCAAACAGGGCGGCAGGGTGGTTATCTGCGGACGCGATAAGAGTGGCACAATGCTGGCGCTTGGCCACTCTTATCGCCACAAGGTAAGTCCTCAAATGGGCTCTCACCTGTGTTCGGTCCGATTCAGAGCGTGTGGATCTCCATCTCCTCTCTAGGCATCTCTTGTGGCGCTTCATCACCCTCAACTCCTCGGAGAACCAAGGAGCCTGGGTGGTTCGCTGCCGCAAGAGAGGCCGCAAACGCGCAACCCGGTCCAAGGCCCCAGTGGCCGCACTGTTCCATGCAGCCACTAGGTCCTCCACTGCAAAAGGATACTCCATTTTGCAGTATCCTTCCCCTGCCAGGCCCACCAAGCCACACCCACAGAACCGGCAACTAAAAAAAAATTAATTTCACCACTGGAAACATCTAAATAGCTTCCATCAAGGATCACTGGACACAACTGAGAAAGGTATTTGGGAGGTTGTTGAATTCCCATGCCTTGTTGATCTGAATACTAGTTAGCAGCTAAGAGAAGCCATAGGAAGGAGAAGGTTATAAGAAAATATTCAATTTCATTAGCTCTATGATCTTCTGAAGATGGACTTTCAGTAGGGTGGTATCCTATTCTAAGGAGATGTAGATCATCAATACTAGGGGAGGGAAGGGGGACGAGGAGGGGAGAAGTGGAATACAGAATATAGAGTTGGAAGGGACCTTGGAGGTCTTCTAGGCCACCCCTCTGCAAAAGCAGGAGACCCTACCTACATCATTCTGGGGAAATGGCTGTCCAATATCTTCTTGAAAATCCTCCAATGATGGAAGCACCCACAACCTCTGGAAGCAATTTATTCCCCTGATTAATTATTCTCACTGACAGGGGTTTTCTCCTTAATTCTAGCTAGAATTTCTCTTTAATGACCTTCCACCTATTGCTTCTTGTCCTGCCCTCAGGTGCTTGGGTGGGGGGAATAGATTGACACACACACCCTCTTCTTTGTGGTAAGGCCCTCAAATACTGGAAGACTGCTATCATGTCTTCTTTTTGCTAGACTTAGACATACCCAATTCCTTCAACAGTTCTATGTTTGAGCCTCCAGCTCTCTAACCATCCTTGTTCCTCTTCTCTACATCCTTTATAAAGTCTCAACCCCTGCTTTGCATCGTGGTGACCAAAACTGGATGCAGTATTCCAACTGGGGTCTCACCGGTGCAGTATAAAATGGTACTAACACTTTACGTGACCTTGATACTGTCCCTGTGTTGATAAAGACTAGGACCGCATTGACGAGGAGGAGGAGACAATCACAAGAGAAGAAATGCAAAAGACCTTCATTATAATGGGGTCACATCAAGCTGGAACATGCCCATGCTTCTTCTAAGCCAGAGAGAGGAGGAAAGATTGATTCGGAATATTATGAAACCTGGAACGGCCTTTTTAAAAGTCTTGAAATGGGTTACAGAACTAAGAGAAACCTGGGCTGATCCATTCCGAAAGCATCCTCAGAAAAAAGGAACATGCCGGCTCCCAAAGACACCCCAAGAAGACGGCAAGGAGGTGGGCTGATTGCTCCACTTTTGATTATAGTCTCTATCCTAAAGGCTTAATTAAAAGTGGCCTTTAATTACAACAGCTAGAAGCAGCACCCATAAATTAATACAGAATATATAACCCAGAGGTCCATCAGAGGCAGGGTGTTTGATTAGACGTGACGATAGATTATCTGCTCAGCCTTCAAATTCCCAGGCGCCACGGGACGCCTTGTTTATGCAAACCTTCTACTTCTTACAAAACAGACAACAGGAAGAAGGTGGAAGGAAAAGAGGGGGAAAAAAGAGAGAAAAGGCCTTCGAGAGGCCTTCATGAATTGCAGATTTTTTTCTCTCTCTCTTGCCGTTCCATAATGTTAAAGCAGCAAAAATTATGCACTGAAAGGGAAAAACACAAAACCCAAGTTGAGTTGTCATGGGAGATAATTGGTTTTGACAAGCCTACAAGTCAATCTGTCTTGTGTTTGGCGACTCGTTTGGAAAATTGTCCCACACCCCAGTCCCAAAGGACAGCTTGTAATCACTCGTAAAGCTCATATTAGGTGCCGAGTTAAATATCATTAGATCTCAGGTACCGCCAGAGCTCGATAAACGAGTACTAATGTGTTACTCTAACCTTCCGCATTACCTCAAGGACGGAGCAGCCTAGCAAAGGTTAGGAAGATGATGGCTCAAATTGCAAATTGCTTGTAAGCGAGAGAATTAAAGCGCAGGTACATCGCTGCGCAGCCTACAAAACGTTTTAAGGGGAACGGCGAGGGATCTGTTTAATAACCGTCTCCCTTTTGTATCCTCTATTTTAAAAGTTCTTTTCCGCCAAGACAGAAAATTAAATGGAACGAAATAAAAGGGATTCTGAAAACCCAGCCAGTATCTAAATTAATAAAAAGCAAATTAAGGTGCCACTCAGTAATACCACAATGAAGCTGTATTATTATATTGTGTAAAAGAACAGGTTGGTATTTTAAGCTATTTTGTTCAAGGTGATATCGGATGGCAGTTTTATTTCCAAGGAGTTAAACACTAATTGCTTGACAAAAGAGGGGAATAGAAATAATGTCAGACTCTTAATATAATTCAGGTTCCCATATGCTTAAAACTGTATTTGTATAACTCCCTTTGTTCATGTTATAGTTAATGAATGTAAACAAAAGAACTGTTTGAGTTGATTCCTTTTTTAAATTTTGAACAATGTCAGAAAAATAGCCTCAACAATCTGTGTCCCATCTTCATTTCTTTTGGTAAATACTGAACGCCACGCAGAGTCTCTCAAAGTGAAATGGAAGGGCATATAAATTGAATAAATAAATAAAACTAATCAATTCAGCTTCGAAGTGAAGGCCACTTGAGTAACTTCTGGAAAATATAAATGCAAACATAAATATGCTCAATTTTGCAATTTAAATATTCAGAAAAGTAGAGAGGGACAACCAACCACCACGGCTTATGACCACAATTGAGCTCAACGTTTCTGTTGCTACCACAGACAGTTGTTAAGTGAATTTTGCCCCATTCTAGGACCTTCCTTGCCACAATTGTTGCATGAATCACTGGAGTTGATTAATTTAGTAACAGGTTGTTAAGTGAATCTGGCTTCGTTGGTCATAAGGTCGCAAATGGTGACCATATGATCCTGGGACACTGCAACTGTCATAAAGACATGCCAGTTGCCAAGCACCTTAATTTTGATCACGTGACCACGGGAGATGTTGCGACATGCATAAGTGTAAAAAAACGGTCCTTTTTCCCCAGTGCTGTTGCAACTTTGAAAGATCATTCATGAAAGATCATTCGGGAATGGTTTTAAGTTCAAGATGACCGGTTTTGCAATTTAAGGATTGCATTAAGTTGTCGTGACTCTTGGTGACCATTGAAATTCACAGAAGACAGCAGCCTCTGCTCAAAGAATTGAACATCCATCCATTGCCTGTCTAAAAGTCATTCCCTCTGGATTAAGGCACGGTGATATGCTTTAGCCGGATGTTTTCACTGGATTAAATGTTCAGCTTTGGCTGTGCGTGTTGTGTCAATCCAGCTACTCTGGCCTAGCATACTGTAGGAATGCAGCCCATCGTAGTTTAACCATGGATCATTTTTAAAGGTGACTTGGGTTAGTAAAATGCTTGCTTTCAGCCAGGGAATACAATTGAGGACCCATTCTACACAGTAGAACGCAAATTGGTAACCGTTTGCCCAGAAACTGAAAATTTTAGCCTCTTCTGCTAGCTTGTTTAAATCTGGCTTCGCAGAAAGAAAATAACTCAATAATTCACATCAAACAAATTGCAAGTATTATATAATCTGCAGGGTTTTTCATCCAATTTCTCAAAAGCTTTGGATACCATCTACCATGGCAGCCATCTAGGTTGGCTTCTGGGGTTGGAGAAGCCACTGGATTGTGGCAGTTCTCCTCCTTTGATGGCCAGTTGATCTTGATAGGAAAGGAGAGGTCAAGCTCTGAACCCTGCAATATGGGGTTCCCCAGGGTTTGAGCCTTTCCTCATTCTTCCTTAACATCTATCTAGAGGTGTCCGGCCTCGGCAACTTCAACTTCAATTGTGAATTTCAATTTCCAGAATCCTCCAGTCAGCTATGGACTATAGACTATGCTTCTAGTCCAACCCTCTGCTCAAGCAGGAGACCCTATCATTCTGGGCAAACTGTGGTCCAGTCTCTTGTCAGGCATGCCTCCTTCAGCAACCAAGAAAGAAACCTCTCAACACCATTGTTTGTGGAATTAAAAGTCCTTTTACTGGTTATGAAAAGATAGCAGCGAAGTAAAGCAAGGTCTGGGGCAGAAACGCGCGAAATCATACATATCAAAACATTTGCCCAACCCCCTAGCCCCAACAACCCCCACCCCATTGTCCAATCTGCGAATCCCTTGGTTGTCATGTGGGTTGCCTCTCCAAGAAGCATCCTCAGGTTGATATGCAGGACGGTTGGCCTTGACCAAGTCCAAACACCGGCCATCAGCATGTGCAGAAGATGGTGAGAACCAAACTCTCTTTTTTTACTATCACTCCTGTACCAATTATTCCCCTCACAAATACCATGCCCCACCCTCCCCGTTTTCATGGCAGCTGAAAGCAGGTAAGCGAAGCAGAGGCTGGCATTCTTCTTCAAAAACCCCAGTAGTGGAGCACCCACAACTTCTGAAGGCAAGCCATTCCACTAATGAATTGTTCTCACTGTCCTTGTCAGGCATGCCTCCTTCAATAGCCAAGAAAGAAAACCCTCAACTCCATTTGAATAGGGATAAAGTACTTTGACTAGATATGAAATGAAAGCAGCGAAAAGGAAAGCAAACCTGAGCCAAAAAGGCGCGAACATGCACATATCAAACAATTACCCAGCCCCCTCCCTCCAATTCCCCAACCCATTGTCCAATCTGCAACTCCCTAAGGTGTCATGTGGGGTGCATCTTCCAAAGGCCTCATTGTTCGTATGTGAGATGGTTGGCCTTGACCAAGTCCAAACATCAGCCACCAGCATGTGCCGAAGATGGTGAGAACAAAACTCCCTTCTTCATACTCCTCCAGCACCAGTAATTCCCCCTCCCAAATATCTCAAGCCCCCTCCCTCCCCGTTTCTATGGAAGCTGACAGCAAGCAAGGAAAGTAGAGGCCGACAGTCAGGAAATGTCTCCTTAGTTCTAGTTGGCTCTCTCTTTGATAAGTTTCCATCAATTGCTTCTTCTTTTGCCCTCTGGTGCTTTGGGGGAATAGGTTGACCCACTCCTCTCTGTGGCAGCCCCACAAGTAGTGGAAGATTGCTATCATGTTGTTCCTAGTTTTGGTTGTTTTCAAGGTGCTTCGTTTTCTTGTGATTTTTTTAATGTTGTTTTACTTCTGAATGAGAGCTACCCAGAGTCGGTTATAAGATGGGCAGCTATATAAATGTTTTAAATAAAATAAATACACTTCTTCTCTTTCCTCCCCATTCTTTCTCATCCAAACTGCTACACGAGCAGACGCTATTTCCAGTCGTTCAGTATGGCAGAGTCAAGAAAGAACGGTAATTCCACTAATGGCATTTTAATGGTGGCCATTAAACAGAAGTCTCCCACTTAATCTGTCTGGACACATTTGCCACGAAAAGGAGTGGGATTTTTCCCCCTCCTCTTTTCTCAAAATCTGAAGCTCAGACCACAACACACTTCTAAGAAAATATTTGCCAGTCTAGACCACTCCCATCTTAGTCATGCTGGCTAAGAAATGCTGGGAGTTGATAGCCACATTGTGTCAGGCTTCCAAAGAGCATCCAAAAGTCAATCAGAGTCCGAGGCAAAGTATTGCTCAAAGTTCCAATTGATGAAGAGAGCCATGTTGGCACATCTGGGAAAACCTGAATCTGAAAACTTCCCGGTTTTCCCGCCCAGTTGAAAGTTCAAATCTTGCCCCAAACATCCACAAGTCCATCCCATGGTTCAATCTTCCACTGCCTTGCTGGCTGTTTCCACCCACCCAGTTCCGGTCAGGTACAGAGGTGCAGAGACAAAGGATGACCTTGACTTTCTATGAAGAACTTTGTTATGGCTACCTATCATCTAACTCTGTACAATCCCCCCTCCCATTTTCCCACCATAGAGAATGCATAGTAGAATAGTAGAAAGTGTGGCAGGCCAAAGATCCAAAGGAAAGCTGCAGGCATGACACATCTGTTAACTCGCCAAGCTTTCTTGACCTGCTCCCGAGTTGCCATAGGCAGGGGGGATGGGAATTACGCCTCACAGCTGCACCAAGGAATTCACACCTCGGTCAAAACAAGACACATCCTAGCCGGCTGAAGTCAAGGTCATCTCCGTGATGACTCCGGAAGTCAAGGGAGTGACTTCTACGACACGCAAAATTGCTTTGTTGGGGAATGTGACTGGTGACACACTCTGGCCAGGGGGAGGGAGGGGGAAACAGGGTCAGAGATAAACTGGGTGAAGTCAGAGCTGGCTTCACTTGGTTCGTGCCAACATGGAGTTCCTAATAAACCGCTGGATTTTTCTTGCTAAATGGCTTGAGGCTCCTGATTTCATGAGGGCCGTGATGGCCAACCTATGGCACAGGTGCCACAGGTGGCACGCGGAACCATTTCTTAGGGCATGCAAGGCGTTGCCCTGTCAGCTCCAGAGCACTTGTGTGTGCTGGCCAGCTGATTTAGGCCTTCTTTTGAGGCCATTTTTCGCCCTCTGGAGGCTTCAGGGAAGCTCCCAAGCCTCTGGAGGTGGGAGGGAGGCTGTTTTCACCCTCCCCAGGCTCCTAGAAAGCCTCTGGAGCCTGGGGAGGATGAAAAAAGCGTGCCAAAAGCAGGGGGTCACGCACATAGTATTATGGGTGTGGCACGCCCATGCACACACACACCCCTGCGCTCCCCCTGCTTTTGGCACGGGAGCCAAAAAAGGTTAGCCATCACGGCATTAGTCAGAACCCTGACACACATACCTTTAACAGATTAACAGAGTTGGAAGGGACCTTGTAGGTCATCTAGTCCAACCCCCTGCCCAAGCAGAAGTGATAGAGAACCACATATCAGAGGGATTGGATGTGATGAAGCTTTGAGAAAGACCAAGGCAATGGGTCATGGTTGATTTGAAGAACAACAATTAAAAGAAAATGTACTGATAGAAGAGAATATTTTTAGCTCATGTGAGGTCCTTGGTGCTCTGTGAATTTGGTGGCTTTCTCACAGGCTTGGCAATTTTAAGACTTGTGGCTGGGGAATTCGGGGAATTGAAGTCCACAATTTGCTAAGTTTGGAGGTCTCTATTGTAGACATTTTGTTATCATATTACATAGTACGGATGATGTAATGTGGCTTCTATTGATGTTTTTAAAAATAATTTTATTAAGCTTCAGAAAAAAACCTCCCTTAGACCTGTCCGCTCCCACAGAGTGGGCCTCCTCAGGGTACCATCTGCCGGACAATGCCGGCGGGTGGCCCCCAGGGGGAGAGCCTTCTCTGTGGTGGGGCCTGCCCTCTGGAACGACCTACCCCCCGACCTTCGTACCATCACGGACCTACGCCTCTTCCGCCGGGCACTAAAAACACATCTATTTCATGCGGCCGGCCTGTATAGTTTTAACTGGTATAGTTTTAATTGATTTTAATGGTTTTAACTAAATTTTAGCACAGACTCTAAATTTAATTTATTTTAACTGTTTTTGTATGTACTGTTTTTTATATTTCTGTGCACCGCCCTGAGTCCCTTCGGGGAGATAGGGCGGTATACAAATATGATAAATAAATAAATAGATAAAACGAAAATACTGGGAAAAGGAGGGAAGGAGAAGAAGAAAGGAAAAATGCGGTTAAGAGAAAAAGAAAGGAAAACATTGAATTCCAACTCTTTTTGGCACAATAGAATAACATAATAATATTACAGCCTCAACTTTTTCCTTCTACATACTTCACATGCACCAGCCATTTCTATAACCACAAATCAATCCAAGCAGCAGAAGCCAAAGTCGTGATGATGTTACCTAGTTTGGTAATGGAATGCATGTAAGAAAACCATCAAGCTCAGAGAGCATCAAAGACCCTAAAAGAAAAGAATAAACCAAGGAAATCCACATGATTGCAGAATGGATAGGAAGGCACAAGGCCAGCGTTTCTCAACCTGGGCAAGTTCTAGTGGTGAATCCTTCAACTCCTACACTTCTCAATATGCCTATACTGACTAGGGCAGTGCGGGCGAACCTTTTGGACACCGAATGCCCAAAAGGTTGTGTGGAAACATCACACGCACATGTGAACGCTCCTCAGGGCCACGCTCTGAAAAAGCCAAACTTCCGGATTCTAGCGTGCATGCGCACCCATCGATCAGCTGGCCAATGCAGATGCACCGGCCAGTTTTCAGCAATGCTGCATGCACGAAGGGATCATGCTCTGAAAAAGCTGAACTTCTGGGTTCTGGTACTCATGCACACCTGACAATCAGCTGGCCGGTGCGCATGCGCACACCAGTTTTTGGCATTGCCGTGCACGCAAAGGAAAGCTGATCGTCACACACACATGCACGCCAGAAACCTGGAAAACAAACAGGCAAGGCCATGCGTGCCGTGCAACATGGGTTCGTGTGCCACTTTGGGCACATGCGCCATAGGTTTGCCATTATGGGACTAAGGGATTCTGGGAGTTAAAGTCCACACATTTGAATGTTCCTTAGGTTTAAAGACCTTGTATGGAAGCTCAAAAAGGGGTTGGTGCCCTAGAGATATTTTTTTAACAAGGTTCAACTAATATCAGAAGTCTTACAGTTCTGAATTGGTACCCATGTTCTTTCTTGCGTTGTTCAAGAATTAACAGATTCAAGAAATCCAGAATTAGGTTTTAAGTTTGTTAATGGTTTGAGAAATATTGTAGGTTGCAGAACAGGGCTCCAGAATCCAGAAGCTCATCAAGAAAGAGGAATGAGTAGAGATACTACTACCAGATGTAAAAGATATTCAGACCAGACGTGGGTTCCTACCAGTTCGGACTGGTTTGGCCGAACCAGTAGGGATATGCTGGGCTGGGTCACCAGAACCAGCAGCGACCCAGTCTTGCCACGCCTCTGAACCGGTTCCCCAATTGGGGCGGCATGGTATTTTCCCCATTTTTTAATGTTCTGTGCATGCGCAGACCTATTTATAGGCAACTGAGCAAGCGACTGTGTGCAAAATTGCACACGCACTGAACCAGAAGTAATGCCAGCAGAGGAACCACTGTAGTTCCCTGGAGTGTAGACGGGCCCAGGGGACAATGGAAATGGCTGAGACCATTTTGCCTAAGAGCTTAGATAAAACGGCAAGTGTGGGTCTGCTGTCCCCCTCAACCTGTCCCGCCAGCTGAGTGATGCTGGAAACCCTCTCCTCAGAGAGAAAGACCTGGCCCAGCCTGGAGTCAATCCAGGCCCCCAAGTGAAGGATCCTGGTGGAGGGGGAAAATTGACTCTTGGCTTCGTTAATCGAGAATCCGTGAGCCCTGAGCACTTGGATGGTGGTGGAGAGGTCTCTGCAAGCATTGGTGTAAGATGAGGATTGAACTAGAATATCATCTAAATAAAATTGCGTCCCAATCGGTAGGGTGTGCAAGTGCGCAGCTAAAACTGCCAAAACCTTAGTAAAAACATGGGACGCAGACGAAAGGCCAAATGGCAATGCCGTGTATTGAAAATGACAATTATCATAACAAAACCTTAAAAACTGGCGATGAGCCGGTAAAACAGGAATATGCAAATACGCCTCTGTTAGGTCAATGGAGGTCATACGCGGACCCCTTCCAATATTGCATTCAGTTGTTAGGTTAGGAAGTGTGCAGAGGAGAGCAACAAAGATGATCAAAGGACTGGAGCCTAAAAAGTAAAATGGATGGTTGCAGGAACTGGATATGTCTAGTCTGACTAAGAGAAGGAGGAGGGGTGACACAGCGCAGTCTTCCAGGGCTTGAAGATCTGTCACAGAGAAGAGGGAGACAATTTATTCTCCAAAGCATCTGAAGGTAGGACAAGAAGTCACGCATCAAGGAGAGGTTCAACCTAGAACTAAGGAGAATTTTCCTGACAGAACAATTATCCAGGGGGAATGGCTTGCTTCCAGAAGTTATGGATGCTCCATCACGGAAGGTTTTTAAGAAGAAATTGGACAGCCATTTGTCTGGAATGGTAGAGGGTCTCCTGCTTCAGCAGGCTGTTGGACTAGAACCGTGATGGTGAACCTATGGCACAGGTGCCAGAGGTGGCATGCAAAGCCCTCTCTATGGAGATGCATGCCGTTGCCAGCTGTTCTTCTGGTTTCTGGCCAGCTAGTCTTCATGGGGGCCTGAGTGCCAGGAAATGGCCTGAAAAACACCCAAAAAACAGACAGGTTTTGGGCTGTTTTTGCGCACCAGCCAGCTAGTCTGGAACGACCTACCCTCTGGAACGACCTACCCCCCGAACTTAGAACGATCATGGAGCTCCGCTCCTTCCGCCAGCATCTTAAAACATACTTTTTTCATCTTGCCTGGCCTAATTCGCACAACTAAGTTGAAGACTGAACGCTAAATTGTTTTATATTGGATTTTAATGGGCAAGGTTTTAAGGGATTTTAAGGGGAAAGTGTATTTAATTGGTTTTTAGCATTTATTTATTACGATGTTTTATATTTTTTAACTTCCTGTGCACCGCCCCGAGTCCCTTCAGGGAGAGAGGCGTGGTTTTATAAATCAAACAAACAAACAAACAAACAAACAAATAAATAGTCTTCATGGCACTGGAGCTCCACAAAACAGTCTTAAAAATGGCCAAAAATGGGCCATTTGGGGGGTCATTTCCAGGTCATTTTGGACCAGAAAATGGCCTGAAAACAGCTCATAAACAGCCTTAAAATGGCTGGAATGGGCTCACCAGCCAGCTGGTCTTTGGGTTTCCAGTGCTCTGGCATGCACACATGCACCCGCACGCATGCACGTTCCAGTTTGGGCACTCGGTGCTGAAAAGGTTCACCATCACTGGACTAGAAGATCTCCAAGGTCCCTTCCAACTCTGTCATTCTGTATTCTATTCTGAAAGAAAAGCTGTGGCTGAGAGACAAAATCTTATTAAACCCAGAAAATGAGTCCCATGTTTTTCACAGGGAGGGTGTCACTTCCGTTCCCCGCATCTTGTTGAGGGATTCCTGAGAACCAGCCTGGGAAATGGACCTGTCAGTTGGGATAAGGCTATCAAACCAGATGCACACACTGTAAGGCAGTTTCATTTATCTATGTTAAGAATCAGCAATATAATACCTGGGGAAACTCAGACGTTAGCGACATCCCTAAGCAATATCCCAACATTAAATGAAAATGTTAAAACTGGTAGAAATCTTCAGGGACAGTCCAATCTTCCTCACTGTTAGCATATACACATCAGGTCAGGTGTGTCAAAATCTCTCTAGGGCAGTTTTGAAGCACACTTGCACTTTATGTTCAAACATGATCAATCTTTGTTTATTTCCAAGAATATATACCATATTTTTCGGAGTATAAGACACACTTCCCCACCCCCCCAAAAAAAAGTGGGTGAAAATTTGGGTATGTCTTATACATCGAATGTAGCCCCACCCACGTACCCCACGAGCCATGGAGGCAGCAATGGTCTGTGGCCATCCCTGCACTCTAGAACAGCTGATTGGGGGGTATTCCGATCCACCCGTCAATCAGCTGTGCTGAATCAGGTTGCAATAAGTGCGGAAGCTGACCTGCCTGGTCAGAGTTTGCAGCAGCCATCACACTCAGAAAGCACACATAAGGAACTGATCCAGCAGGATTCAAAATAATCATAATGTACAATACATTACCAAAAGCAGGTTTCCCAAGGTAGCAGTCAATACAAGCAGAACACAAGCAGTTTCACTTTCAGTTCTCGGCTAAGCCAGGCTCCTTCCTGTCTCCTTGTAGCTCACAAGGCAAATTTCAGAGTTCAAATAGCCTTCAGTGGCTGACTTAGTTGCTCTGCCTATTCATTGACTGACCTTGTTACTATGTGTCAACTGAATACCAAGGCAGAAACAGAATTTTTTCTTCTTCTAATTTTCCTCCCCAAAACCTAAGGCACATGTTATACTCTGGAGCATCTTAAACTCAAAAAAATGCTGTCTCTTATCTGACCATTCTTGTAGGAGATGGCCAGGCTGAGCCTGAAGGAGGGGTCAAATGCGTCATTAGTCTTGAGTCCCTTCATGCCCACAAGAGATCTAAGTTGAGCCCCCTTGATTTCCACTGACTCTCATCCACCACCAATTTGCCTTGACTGTTAGTAGTTCAGATTCTTGTAGAGAGAGAGAGAGAGCATGGAAGAAACGTGTACACATTTGAACCCTCCTGGTTCCTGATTTCTTGCACCTGACATTATCTGTTTCCATGCTGTGCTAAGTCTGCATCATTCGTAATGCAAATTTCCTTGCCCCACAAGTACCCAGTTATGAACTATTAAGATCACAAAATCCTAGATATGCTACAAGATACCCAATTTCCTTAAGAACAATAATTCCTGCTCAAATGCCAGCAGTTAATGAGATTGGCAACCTTTAATCAGTCTGATTAGCAAATATGAGACTGACTAACACAAAGGCTGGCTTCAAATCACACTAAACTTTCATATGGTGAGCGAACACAATCATTGTGGTCCCCGACATTGTTTCAAAAAGCATGAAGAGATGGTTTTGCCAGTCCGGCCACAGACCCCTGGACACTACAGAGCCCACCAAGTGGTTGGTCCAATTGTTGTCGTCAGGGGTATCATGATGCCTTGTCATCCATGAATGACAGGGAAGGGCTTTTGATTATACAGGTAGTCCTCGCTTAGTGACTTCTTGTTCAACAACCATTCGAAGTTACAACAGTGCTCCATAAGAAGACTTATGGCGGGTCCTTGAAGTTGTGGCTGTGGCAGTGTCCTCAAAGTCACAGGATCATGATGGGGGCACTTGGCAACCGGCACACCTTTACAATGTCACAGCTTCCTACAGTCACATCCTCACCCCTTGCGACCTTCACTGCCAGCTTTCCAGAAGTCAAGTCAAGGAGGAAACCACTCACCCCCTGATGTTGTGCTTAAGGACTGCACAGGATTCCTTAACAACCACAACCTGAACTGTCATTGCACACTGAAGGGCCCATTTAATTTCATTGTACCAAGTGCCATGACAATAAAGTAAACTAAACTAATGATGTAGAGACTCTGGAAAGAGTGCAGAGAAGAACAACCAGGAGGATTAGGGGTCTGGAGGCTAAAACATAGGAAGAGAGGTTGCAGTAACTGGGCATGTTTAGTTTAATGAAAAGAAGGACTAGGGGTGACATGATAGCAGTCTTCCAATATCTCAGGGGTTGCCCCAAAGAAGAGGGAGTCAAGCTATTCTCCAAAGTATTTGAAGGCCAGACAAGGAATAATGGATGGAGACTGACCAAGGAGAGATTCAACCTGGAAATAAGGAGGAATTTTCTGACAGTGAGAGCAGTCAACCCATGGAACAAAAGTTGCCTTTGCAAGAGAGATAAGTCCAATTGGCTACTGGAAAGACACTGGCTGATAAGGAAAGTTGCTATCCTTTGATGATTAATAACTAGCTAGATTGTTTTAGAATATCATTGAAGTTAGTCAATAATTATTTACAATAAGAATAATTAATAATAATGTTATAGTTTAAATATATATATCTATGTATCTATGTATGTGTAGAAATGTATGAGTATGAGATTGGATTTAAATAATAAGACTGTTATTTTGTAGGAATGTTGATGGATATAATTTAATAAAATGGGGGAGAATTTTAGCAAACGTAAGACTGTTTTAGATATTACTGAAGAATCATTAGCTAATAAATAGTTATAATAGGAGCAATGGAATAATTATAGATGATATATTGATACAGATGTATGCATATATGCATGTATGTTTGGAACAGACAATGGATACCATTATGTGGTTATGTTTAAGTAAGACATGTTTGAAAAAGAATAGACCAAATCTATATAAATAAAAATGTAACTATGAGTTTGTTCAAAACAGGTAATCTCTGAAAGTACTGCACTGATCGCTTACAAATTTTCACACAACGTTCCTTACAAATACGGCACCAATGATATATATATATAGATTGTGTAGATGTCACACCTGTGCCAGGTACACGCAATGGAAATGTAAAAAATGTAGGTAGATGGATACAGAGAGAGCAGTGAGCCATAGGATGACATAATACAAAATGCCATAATACTCTGTCCATAATATTCAAGGAGAAATAGAGTAGGTAGGTAGGTAGGCAGCTATAGGGATAGAGGGAGGGAGGGAGAAATGCAGTAGGTAGGTAGGTAGAGGGAGAGAGGGAGAAATAAAGTAGGAAGGTAGATAGGCAGCTATAGGGATAGAGAGAGGGAGGGAGAAGTGCAGTAGGTAGGTAGGTAGGTAGAGGGAGAGAGGGAGAAATAGAGTAGGAAGGTAGGTAGGCAGCTATAGGGATAGAGGGAAGGAGGGAGAAATGCAGTAGGTAGGTAGGTAGAGGGAGAGAGGGAGAAATAAGTAGGTAGGTAGGTAGGCAGCTATAGGGATAGAGGGAGGGAGGGAGAAATGCAGTAGGTAGGTAGGTAGAGGGAGAGAGGGAGAAATAGAGTAGGAAGGTAGGTAGGCAGCTATAGGGATAGAGGGAGGGAGGGAGAAATGCAGTAGGTAGGTAGGTAGAGGGAGAGAGGGAGAAATAGAGTAGGAAGGTAGGTAGGCAGCTATAGGGATAGAGGGAGGGAGGGAGAAATGCAGTAGGTAGGTAGGTAGAGGGAGAGAGGAAGAAAGGGAGTAGGTAGGTAGGTTGGGGGTTATACAGTGGTTGTGTGTAAGTGTTTGTGTGTGCAGGTGTAGATCTAAACACAGATTGGTTGGCAATTTAACCAGACTGGGCCATAGCAACGCGTGGCCGGGAACGGCTAGTATGGAATATTAGAGGAGAATTCTGGTGTAATGATAGTAAGATATATAATGAATCTTTTGATTTAAAATCTATAAAATGAGATTATCTAGGAATAATAATGATTCTAGGAATGCACAAGAGTTATGTGTAACCAGTCGACATACTTTCCAAAGAATATAATGTAGAATGATGACTTTTCCTTTCTGTATTTTTGTTTTACTAAAAAATAAATACAAAATTTTCCAAAAAAAAAGTTGCCTTTGGAAGTTGTGGGAGCTTCATCACTGGAGGCTTCCAAGAAAAGGCTGGACTGCCATCTGTCAGAAATGGTATATAGGGTCTCCTGCTTGGGTGGAGGGTTGGACTAGATGACCTACAAGGTCCCTTCCAACTCTGTTAATCTGTAATTTTTAATCAGTTCTGGACTCTTGCTGAAGTCAAACTCCAGAAGGAGACTTTAGCTCTTATTAATTTGATATCCTAGCATCCTACCCCTTGTGGTCATTTGCG
This sequence comes from Rhabdophis nuchalis, assembly GCA_039707465.1. Classification (NCBI taxonomy): domain Eukaryota; kingdom Metazoa; phylum Chordata; class Lepidosauria; order Squamata; family Natricidae; genus Rhabdophis; species Rhabdophis nuchalis. Next base: position 19,857,986 of record CM077659.1, read on the forward strand.
GGTAGTCCTCAATTTAGGACATTCACTTAGTGACGATTTGAAGTTGCAAAGGCCCTGAAAATAGTGACTTAATACCTTCTTTCAAACTTACAACCACTGCAGAATCCCCATGGTCATGCGATCATTAAAAAAAGGGCAAATGACTCATATTTATGACAGTTGCAGTGTCCCAGTGTCTGTCAGCCTTCGCTTTGCCGCTTGCTTGGCTGCCATGGAAATGGGGAGGGTGGGGTTATGGGGTTAACTATGAGTGCTGGTGGAAGATGGTACGAGCCAGTGTTATCTCAAACCTAACGGTATCACATTCCATTCTGATGATGGCGTTGGACGTGAGGCCCACCTGATGCCCTGGAGAAATCTGCATTGGACACTGTTAGTACAGGCTCTTATAGATTCTGGCTGTTCTCGTTGTCTCATCAGCCAGGAATTGGTACAATGCATGGGTTTTCACCTAAAAAATTTAAAAGTACCAATCGCATTCTGCCAAATGGATGGCTCCATAGCAGGGGGCAATCCGGCATCATATGTAACTGAACCAATTCAAGTGTCTATTGGAGACACCCACCAAGAAACTATTAACTTTATTGTTGCCCCCATTGCTGATAACCCTGTCATTCTAGGCATTAACTGGCTACGTAAATGGAATCCCCTGATTGACTGGAAAGAAGGCTGGGTTCGAATCCCTTTCATCTCGCCTAACGATATCCCCCCCCAAACCCCTAATGTTAAGCTTATACCTGAACAAGCACCCCTCGAGGAACCTGCTAATTCCAGCGTGACCCTCCCAAACCCTGAAATCATTCAGGGAGAGGAAAAAATCCCTAAAGAGTACTGGGACCTTAAGGATGTTTTCAGTGAAAAATCCTGTGACACCCCCCCCCCCCCCACCGGGCTACAGACTGCTCTATTGATTTCCTCCCAGGGGTACAACTTCCAAAGCCTCGCATTTACTCTATGACACCCCGCGAAATGATTGAACTTCGCAAATTAATTGATAAAAATTTAGAAAGGGGTTTAATTGAACCTGCCAGACCGCGTGTAGCCGCCCCTGTGATGTTTAGAGAAAAGAAAGATGGTACACTTCGTCTGGTTCAAAACTATAAGTATCTCAATACTATCTGTGAACACAATGTCTACCCACTGCCACTCATGAAAGACATGCTGGCTCATCTAGCTTCTGCCAAAATTTTTACTAAACTCGATCTAAGGGAAGCCTATTACAGGATAAGAATTAAGGAGGGAGACGAGTGGAAAACTGCTTTTAACTGCCCTTTAGGGTGCTTTCAGTTCAAAGTGCTGCCATTTGGCTTACAAATACCTTCCGTATTTATGCAACTAATCAATGACGTTCTCCATGAGCACCTGTACAAGGGCGTTATCGTCTATCTTGATGACATCGTCATATACACAAAAACACATGACGAACACGTAAAACTAGTCCGTTCTGTTTTGCGTAAGCTTCGAGCAGCTGAGCTCTATGCTAAACTTTCTAAATGCGAATTTCACCAGGACAAAATTGACTACCTAGGTTATCGCATCTCTTCTGACGGAATTGAAATGGACCCCACCAAGGTGAAAGCGGTCACTGAATGGGCCCCTCCACGTACTCGTAAGCAGTTGCAAAGCTTTTTGGGTTTCGCCAACTTTTACCGTCAATTTATACCCTCTTTTGCTAGCATTGCACTGCCCATCACAAACCTGCTTAAAACAAACGGGGAGGACAAACCTCGACCAAGTTCTCCTCTGAACTGGACTATGGAATGTCAAGCAGCGTTTGAAAAACCTAAACGCTTATTTGCAGCAGAACCGGTTCTAAAACATCCTGATGTCAACTCCCCCTTCGTGATACAAGCAGACGCTAGTGATGTCGCTGTAGGTGCTGTTTTATTGCAACGTAACCAACAAGGCCAATTACAACCTTGTGCTTACACATCCCGTAAGTTGTCCAACACGGAACGCAGATGGGCGATTTGGGAGAAAGAAGCTTTTGCAGTTCGTTGGGCCCTCATGACTTGGCGTCATTTTCTGGAGGGGGCCCCTCACCCATTTGAAGTTTAGACAGACCACAAAAATTTGGAGTCGCTCACAACGTCTCGCAAATTGTCCCCGAAACAGCTACGTTGGGCTCACTACTTTCATTGTTTTAATTTTACCCTCAAATACATTCCTGGAGGAAAGAATTTCATGGCTGATGCGCTTTCTAGACTACCTCAATATGACATTACTAAGCTCACAGTTATTCAGCCTGTGATACCACTTACTTTAACAGCTGCTCCCGTCGTGACCAGGGGTCAGTCCTCGGTCCAAACTGACCCTCCTACAGAGCTAATTGCCAGAATTAAGTCGGAACTGCTTACCGATGAATGGTATTCTACTCACTCTGCAGACTGCACCGTCAGGGATGGTCTGCCCTGGATAGGTTCTAAGATTTATGTCCCGACTACCATACGACCTTTTGTATTACAACAAGCTCATGACTCAAGACTAGCTGGACATTTTGGATTTGTGAAGACTGTACATTTGGTTAAACGCCAGTTTTGGTGGCCCTCTCTTAAGAAAGATGTTGAGTCCTATATCGCCAGTTGTCCGGTTTGTGCAGCTTCCAAACGTTCTCCTGGTAAACCCCAAGGTCTCCTCCAATCCGTAGCGCGGCCAAAGGCTCCTTGGAAAGAAATTTCTATGGACTTTATTGTTGATCTTCCAAGTAGCCAAAACTGTACTGTGATTTGGGTGGTTACAGATCTGTTCTCCAAACAAGTTCACTTTGTACCTTGCTCCAAGATTCCATCCGCTAAGTCTTTGGCTAAACTTTTTCTTACTCACATTTATCGTTTACACGGAGTCCCAAAGCGTATCATCTCTGATAGGGGTACTCAATTTACGTCTCAGTTTTGGAAGGAGTTCCTCAGATTAATTGGCTCCGCCCAGGGCTTAAGCTCCTCCCACCATCCGCAGACTAACGGGGCCTGTGAACGAGCTAACTCCGTTCTGGAACAATACTTGCGCTGTTTTATAAACTTTCAACAAGATGACTGGGCTGACCTCCTAATTCACGCTGAAGTTGCGTATAACAATTTGGTTCACAGCAGTACTGGAATGACCCCATTCAAAATAATTTATGGTCAGGACTTTGTGCCTATCCCTGAGTTGCCGCATGACCCTCCTGCAATTCGTTCTCTGGCAGATTGGAGTGGTAAATTGTCTTCAGTTTGGCCCATCATAAGTAAAACATTGGATGATGCTCATCAATCTCATAAGTTTTATGCCGACAAGAAACGATCTGCTCCACCAGAATACAAAGTCGGAGACAGAGTATATGTTTCTACTAGACATTTGGACAGTCCGCAGAAATGCAAGAAACTAGGCCCTAAGTTTGTGGGACCTTTCACGATCACAAAAATAATCAGTTCTGTCTCTGTTCGTTTGGACCTACCAAAAACCTACCGACGCCTGTACCCAGTTTTCCATGTCCACCTGTTGAAACCTGAACGTTCGTCACATCTTTGTAAACCTCATCCTGATGCCCCTGTACCCCTGCTGGTGGATGGTCAACAACACTATGAAGTCCGGGACATACTAGACTCCAGAGTGCATAGAAATAAAATTCAGTACCTAGTAATGTGGAAAGATTTTCCCCCATCCCATAATGAATGGGTGGATAAGCAGCATCTAAAAGCCCCAAAACTACTACGACAATTCTATGCTAAATATCCTACCAAGCCCTAACCTTTTTTCCCCTTTTTTATATGTTGTTGTGTGGTTCTCTTTGTGTGTCTATTGTTGTCTATTTTTCAGAACTGAATCCCCTGCTTCTGGAGGAGGTCCGGATGTCAGCCTTCGCTTTGCCGCTTGCTTGGCTGCCATGGAAATGGGGAGGGTGGGGTTATGGGGTTAACTATGAGTGCTGGTGGAAGATGGTACGGGCCAGTGTTATCTCAAACCTAACGGTATCACATTCCATTCTGATGATGGCGTTGGACGTGAGGCCCACCTGATGCCCTGGAGAAATCTGCATTGGACACTGTTGTAGGGGGCATGGGTTATTGGGGTTGGCTTAAGCTTTGATATACACGCTTCGCGCCTAAACTAGTCACTTCCTGCTTGACCCTCGTTTTCTGTTCTTCTGTATTCAGTAAAAGTAACCTTATTCATACTAAACCATGATTAAGTTTGGTCTTTCTTGAGTATTCGAAGAAGCGAACCCTGACAGTGTCACGCAATCCCCTTTGATGACCTTCTGACAAGCAAAGTCAATGTGGGAAGCCAGATTCACTTAACAACTGTGTTACTGATTGCTAACTGCAGCCATTCACTTAACAACCATGGCAAGAAAGGTCGTAAAATGGGGCAAAACTCACTGAACAAATGCCTTGTTTAACAACAGAACATTTGGGCTCAAAGTTGGCAGGAATAGCCAACACTCCAGAAGATTGGCTCAAGATACAGACAAACTTGAACATTGGGCCCTATCTAACAAAATGAAATTCAATGATGAAAAGAGTCAGGTTTTACATTTAGGCAACAAAAAGGAAATGCACAGGTACAGTATAGGTGGTACCCTGCTCAATAGTAGCAACTGTGAGACGGATCTTGGAGTCCTAGTGGACAACCATTTAAATAGGAGCCAGCCGTGGGCAGCAGCTGCCAAAAAAGCCAACCCAGTTCTAGGCTGCATAAACAGAGGGATAGAATCAAGATCACGTGAAGTGTTAATACCACTTTATGAGGCCTTGGGAAGGCCACACTTGGAACACGGCATCCAGTTTTGGTCACCAAGATGTAGAAAAGATGTGAAGACTCTAGAAAGAGTGCAGAGAAGAGCAACAAAGATGATTAGGGGACTGGAGGCTAAAACATATGAAGAACGGTTGCAGGAACTAGGTATGTCTAGTTTAACGAAAAGAAGGACTAGGGGAGACATGATAGCAGTGTTCCAATATCTCAGGGGGTTCTACAAGGAAGAGGGAGTCAAACTATTCTCCAAAGCATCTGAGGGCAAAACAAGAAGCAATGGGTGGAAACTAATCAAGGAGAGAAGCAACTTAGAACTGAGGAGAAATTTCCTGAACAATTAATCAGTGGAATAGCTTGCCTCCAGAAGTTGTGAATGCCCCAACACTGCAAGTCTTTAAGAAGATGTTGGATAGCCATTTGTCTGAAATGGCATAGGGCTTCCTGCCTAGGCAGGGGGTTGGACTAGAAGACCTCCAAGGTCCCTTCCAACTCTGCTATTGTATTGTGTTGTGTTGTATTGTATAAATGTGATCATACATTCAGGACGACTTGTGTTTGACTGATTGGGTTGGACCTGTTGAAGAAATATTCACATTGCAAAAGCATCCGAAGTGATCCTTAGTAGGCATCGAGCCTCCAAGTTTAAAAAAAAAAAACACTAGCAGTGATTAATTTACCTAATTAGTGCAAACAAACAAACAAACACACAACTCTGGGGTAGAAAGTCATTTTGGTCCCCTATTTAAAAAGCCATTACTTTCCAACCCCGCACAAACACTCAGGATCCCAGAGTGAGGCAGAACATAAGCAACTTCAGATGCCTCCAGGAAATGCCCCCCTGGAGTTGGCAAGAAGGTCCCCTGAGTCCAGAAAACATTCAATGTTAATTCATTTTCAACGTTCCCTTTCTGAAATTAACAAGTTTGCAAACCTAGATGCCAGCAGAAATCCCCCCAGTTTGATGGGTTTTTGTCAAACGCAAAGGATCAGGATGTTCTGTTAGGTTGCAGCATAGATTTATACACAGGAATCTACTCCACTGAAGTTCAGTATAGGGCAGGGATGTCCAAACTTGGGAACTTTAAGACTTGTGGACTTCAACTCCCAGAATTCCCCAGCCAGCTATGCTGGCTGGGGAATTCTGGGAGTTGAAGTCCACAAGTCTTAAAGTTCCCAAGTTTGGACATCCCTGGTATAGGGAGTCAGCCAGTTCTGACAGGTTCTGCAGAACCGCTAGCGGAGATTTTGAGTAGTTTGGAGAACCAGCAAATAGGCTGGTTTTCTTGTTCAGACATCAGACTCTGCAGAAAGTCCCCACAAATGCTCAGAGAAAACTTTAACTTTATTCGCATTTATATACCGCCTTATCTCCCTTGCAGGACTCAGGGCAGTGCACAGGCAATAATAAAATGCTATAAACAATAAATACAATAAAATATCTTAAGAATAAATTAAACTAAGAGACCTGTGCTAAAAGTTGAATAAAAACCCCTGCTAAAACCAAAATTAAAAACTATGTAAAAACTATGCCAGGCCGGCCGCATAGAATAGGTGTGTTTTCAATGCCCGGCGGAAGAGGCGCAGGTCTGTGGTTGTACGCAGGTCAGGGGGTATGTCATTCCAGAGGGCGGGGGCTGCCACAGAGAAGGCTCTCCCCCTGGGAGTCGCCAGCTGGCATTGTCCGGCAAACGGCACCCTAAGGAGGCCCTCCCTGTGGGAGCGGACAGGTCGGTGGGAGGTATGTGGTAGGAGGCGGTCCCGCAAATAACCAGGGGACACCTACCTCTACGGAGCCAGAAACCACTTCCTGTCCCGTGCCCCAAGCAACCAAATTTCTACTCTTTTATCCCAAATGGACAAAGCTAGGAATCGGGACTTTCTTTTCCCTTTCCCATGATGATGATGATTTTCCTTACGCAGCTTCATTTATTCTCCTTCGCAGAGAGAAGCCCCACTGGACGGGAATCTCGTTCGGTGCATGATTATGTCTCCACATAAAAGAATGTTTATGGAGCATATTGAGCAAACGAGACCATAAAATAGATCTTTGCATCGTTCATAAAGACGTTGCAGGCCGGGCGAGCAGCTGAATGCCTCTGGAGTAGTCCCCCCCCCCCCTCGCGGGTCTCCCTTCTGCTGTCAAGATGATGACAGCTGCTTTACAATTGGGGACCCTCCCTCCCTTCCTGAGAACTGATGGGCCTGATAAAGAGGCTTTTTGGCTCAAGCTTCCCCCCCCCCCCAGCTGAGCCATTCTTCTTCACTCAGAGGGGTTTTTCTTCTTTCAAAGCGACAAAAAAAGAAGAAGAAGGAAGGACTCGTTTGCCTGCTTCCCTATTGGGCCTCTTTTCTCTCCTTCAAAGGTCTCCTTCTGCTCTCTGTCTCGTATTTGGGGATGGAGGGGGAGAGAGGATCAGAAAATAGCAACATCTGTTTTCAGCAGCTGGGTCCAGCATGGGCAAAGCTCTTCCCCGCATCCTAGACCTTCATCCTTTGCACTCTCCAACGTTGGGTGCAATATCCCCATCGCCATGAGTGGCTATTCCACAGTGGTGAAATTCAGGTTATTTTTACTACCAATTCTGTGGGCATGGCTTGGTAGGTGTGGCAGGGGAAGGATACTGCCAAATCCTCATTCCCTCCCCACTCCAGGGGACGGATACTGCCAAATCCCCATTCCCTCCCCACTCCAAGGGAAGGATACTGCCAAATCCCCATTCCCTCCCCACTCCAGGGGAAGGATACTGCCAAATCCCCATTCCCTCCCCACTCCAGGGGAAGGATACTGCCAAATCCCCATTCCCTCCCCACTCCAGGGGACGGATACTGCCAAATCCCCATTCCCTCCCCACTCCAAGGGAAGGATACTGCCAAATCCCCATTCCCTCCACACTCCAGGGGAAGGATACTGCCAAATCCCCATTCCCTCCCCACTCCAGGGGAAGGATACTGCAAAATCTCCATTCCCTCCCCACTCCAGGGGAAGGATACTGCAAAATCTCCATTCCTTCCCCACTCCAGAGGAAGGATACTGCCAAATCCTCATTCCCTCCCCACTCCAGGGAAAGGATACTGCAAAATCCCCATTCCTTCCCCACTCCAGGGGACGGATACTGCCAAATCCCCATTCCCTCCCCACTCCAGGGGAAGGATACTGCAAAATCCCCATTCCCTCCCCACTCCAGGGGAAGGATACTGCAAAATCCCCATTGCCTCCCCACTCCAGGGGAAGGATACTGCAAAATCCCCATTCCCTCCCCACTCCAGGGGAAGGATACTGCAAAATCTCCATTCCCTCCCCACTCTAGGGGAAGGATACTGTAAAATCTCCATTTCCTCTCCACTCCAGGAGAAGGATACTGTAAAATCTTCATTCCCTCCCCACTCCAGGGGAAGGATACTGCAAAATCTCCATTTCCTCCCCACTCCAGAGGAAGGATACTGCCAAATACCCATTCCCTCCCCACTCCAGGGAAAGGATACTGCCAAATCCCCATTCCCTCCCCACTCCAGGGGAAGGATACTGCAAAATATCCGCTACCGCTTCTCCAGAACCGGTCAGAACCTGCTGAATTTCACCCCTGCTCAACCCAACCATTCCAATGATTAATTGTTTCCATTTACGAAGTTTCTACTTAGTTCTTGGTTGATCTCTCTTTAGCAAGCTAATTTAGGCCTGGTGGGCCTCCTGCAGCACTTTGTCAGGCTGAGCCTCGTTTTGGCTGGCAAAGGGCTGCAAGAGGCGTCCATCCTGTCTCCTCCCCCGCTGGCCCACAGAGAATTACAATGCTGATCTGGCCCTCAAAGAAATCCAGTTTGACACCCCTGACCTACTGTAGAAGGGCTGACAATTCCAGCAACTCCCAAACACAGTCAGGAAAGCTTCCGCCCCTTTCCATTATCGCAACCCGGCCAAGGAAAATAAGACTGCTGGGCTCTGAACACTTAACCGGCATCGCTTTCCATTCCTCCCTCATTCTCTTATCTGCCAACTTGACAAGAGTTGGATTGGACCCACAATTCTACCTCCGCCAATGTGCAACAGGTCGACGCAAAGCTATTTGGCAGCCACCTTGCTGGAACGAGAAAGGTCACTCCAACCCGTTTGAGTTAGAGCAGGGGTCCCCAACCTTTGCAACTTTAAGTCTGAAGGACTTCAGCTCCCAGACTTCTCCAGCCAGCTTTTCTGGGAGCTGAAGTCCTTCAGACTTAAAGTTGCAAAGGTTGGGACCCCTGAGTTAGAGGACGGGAGACAGGGAAAGGACCTCTCCCCCCCCCCTTTCAAAGGACTTTCCTATCAGGCTTCTGAGTCTTGAGAAGCCATCTGTTACCACGCCCCCCCCTCCCCAATCTCAGCCTTGGGTCATGAATGCAGATGCCTCCAGCAGCAAAAATGTCTCCTCGGAAGGAGAAGGACAATCGGATCATTTGAGGAACTTCAAAAAAGCCCCTTTCCTTTGAGCTAAGCCGTTCCATTAACGATTCCCTTTCAGCTGCAACCTTTGCAACTGCCATCCCGAACAAGGCACAGCTGGGCAAAATAAATAAATAAACTCACAGTTGGCAAACTGGGTCGTCCAGCAAAATTAAATCCATGCACCTTTGCACCATTCATTCGCCACCGAGCCAAAACAACTACAAAAAAAAACCCCCAAAAAGGAGGGAAAAGAAGAGCAGAAACAGAATCACACGTGGAGGTGAGGATGTCCAGTGTGAAAAACAACAGCTGCTCTCCCCACAGTCCTGGGAGTTGTTCTGACCGAGCACGAAGCAAAATCCTTGTCCCAACAAAAACCCCTTTTATTAATTTGCTGTGAATTCTGCTCATTCACATCCAGCAAAGTCTTTCGAGAGAGGATTTACAGTCACAGACCTTCTCTGGCTTGGAGAGCTGCCAGGCCGATCTCTGCAGAACTTGGCCAGGCACCTCAAAAACCAATTTATTTATTCATTTATTTATTTATTTATTTATTATTAATCGTATTTATAAGTCGCACCCATCTCACCACATAGGGACTCGGGGCGGCGCACAGGGAATATAAAATATATATATATATATATATATATATATATATATATATATATATATATATATATATATATATATATATATATATATATATATATATATATATATATATATACATACAAGAATATAAGCATTCTTAAAACTGAATTAAATTAAACCCACCCTGCGCTAAAACCCATATTAAAACCCCAGAATTAAAACTTTGGCCAAGTAAAAGCAGTGCAGTGTCGAGTAAAATCATGCCAGGCCGGCTTGTTGGAAGAAGTGCGTTTTTAACCGCTGGTGGAACAGGCGGAGGTCCGAGATGACACGGAGTTCGGGCGTTCCAGAGGGTTGGGCCCATCACAGAGAAGGCTCTTCCCCTGGGCGTCGCCAACCGGCATTGCCCGGTTGACGGCACCCAGAGCAGACCTTCTCTGTGAGAGCGTATTGGCCGTAGGGACGTATGGGGCAGCAGACGGTCTCGTAGGTAGCTAGGCCCCGTGCCATGGAGCACCTTGAATTAAGTGAACTTATTGTCTCCTGCAAACTCCACTCCCCTTTTGTTCCTCTTTTATTCCCTCTGGGAGGGACCATTCACCGATCTCCTTGGCTTTACTCCCAAGTCAACCCCTGTTCTTTAGCTGTTGCCTTTGTTTGGCCACTCTGCGCATGCGCACACTGGGAACAGGCTCCAGCTGTTCGTCTGCCTCACTGATGTCTGACTCTGAAGGCAGCTGATAACTGTCAGACGGCCCTGGCCCCCTCTCTGCCTCTGACACAGAGCCCTCCTCGGAGCCTTCCCCAGACTCCAGGATTGGCCCAGGTTCCTCCCCAACCTCCTCACTGTCCAAATCTGCAGCCAGTTCTACTGGCCACTGGTGGGACACAACAGGGGTGTTCTGGCCAAAGTGATGTTCAATCACTTTGTGACCAGCCTATCTTCGAGGAAGCTGACCATTTCTAAATGATAGGATGTAGACATGGAACATAGAATCATCGGGCTGGAGGGGACTTTTAATCATGGACAGAAGCTTAACAAAGAGAAATCCAACTTAGAACTAAGGAGAAACTTCCTGACAGTGAGAACAATCAACCAGTGGAAGGGCTTGCCTTCAGAAGTTGTGGGGGCTCCATCACTGGAGGCTTTCAAGAAGAGACTGGACAGCCACTTGTCTGGAAGGGTGTAGGACAGGGGTGTTAAACTCAAGGCCCAGGTTCTGGATCCGGCCCACAGGGTGCTTAGATCTTTCCCATGGGACCGCCCTGGAAGGACTGGCCCGCAGTGCTTCTGTCATTGAAAAGAGAGCTCGGGAGGGTTGAAAGAGGCCATCCCAGCCCTGAGCTTTGGAGCCCGTTTTCGCTGGCAGAACAGCAAAGCTGCCACAAGCGCCCCCAACATGAGTGATGTTGAGCTGGCCATGCTTACCCTGGCCAGACACCCCCCCCTCCGAGGTCAATGAAACCAGGTTTGACACCCCTAGTGTAGGGCCTCCTGCTAAAGCAGGGAGGTTGGACTAGCAGACCTCCGAGGTCCCTTCCTACTCTGTTATTCTATATAGCATTAGCAATAGCACTTAGACTTATATACCGCTTCATAGTGCTTTTACAGCCCTCTCTAAGCCGTTTACAGAGTCACCATATTGCCCCCGACAATCCAGGTCCTCAATAGCAATGGCAATAGCAATGGAAATAGCACTTAAGACTTATACACCACTTCACAATGCTTTACAGCCCTCTCTGAGCAGTTTACAGAGTCAGCCTCTTGTCCCCCAACCATCTGCGTCCTCATTTTACCCACCTCGGAAGGACGGAAGGCTGAGTCAACCTTGAGCCCCATCAGGATCGAACTGCTGGCAATCGGTAGAATTGTCCTGCAATACTGCAATCTCACCACTGCATACTGTATACTGCTTCACAGACCTTTCCAGCCCTCTCTAAGCAGTTTGCAGAGTCAGCCTCTTGCCCCCAACAATCTGGGTCCTCATTTTACCCACCTCGGAAGGAGGGAAGGCTGAGTCAACCTGGAGCTGGTCAGGATCGAAATGCTGGCAGTGGGCAGAGTCAGCCTGTAATACTGCATTCTAAGGAAGGGAGGGAGGAAGGGGAATGAGGTTAGAAGGTAAGAAGGAAGGGAGGGAGGGCGAACAATAGCACTTAGACTTATATACCGCTTCACAGTACTTTATAACCCTCTCTAAGTGGTTTACAGAGTTTGCCCCCAACAATCTGGGTCCTCATTTTACCCACCTCGGAAGGAGGGAAGGCTGAGTCAACCTGGAGCCTGGTGAGACTCGAACTGCCAAATTGCAGGCAGCCGGCAGTCAGCAGAAGAAGCCTGCAGCCCTGCACTCTAACCACTGCGCCACCACCGCTCATGTATTTGATTGTCGAAAGGAAATGTAAGGAGTATCCTCGCTGACGCTATTGTAGCCAGCTCTGCCCAACATCGGGGTTCCCTTTGCTCGTTACTGAACGAGTAAAAATTAAGCAGCCATTAAAGCTTATTATGGGTTGGCCACACCATAATTTAATTTTAGATTTGCTGAGTCAATGTATTAGCATCCCAACTTTTAAAAGTAAGGGAGGGGGGAGAGAAGATGAGACAGGGCAATACAAAGCCTCTCTTGGAGATTAGAGCAGTTCAATTGCTTACAGTCCAAGGTAGCCTTTGCAGGATGAAAGAGGAAGCACTGTATATCCACTGCCCGAAATATGACTAAAAGCTTATCCTTTGGAAAGAACGCCATTTGGATATGGACTATCAATAGAGATTTAATTTAATCTTTCCCATGTTGGGGATGGAGGCTTGTACTCAAAATGATCCGTAAATAATTAAACCAATTTAATTAAAAAATAATTAATGATTATTTACGTGGTGTATTGGTGGAAAAGCAAGCCAACCGCTATAAAAGTCAGGAAAGAAGAGGTTGCAAAGCACTCGTTAATTAAGGGCTCATTAATAGTGAAGAGACTTGGCAGTCAGTTGTCCAAAATAGTACACCCAGCTTGAGCAGGGGGTTCGGCTAGAAGACCTTTAAAGTCCCTTCCGACTCTGTTATTCTGTTATCTATATTGTTTGTTATCTATGATCTAAGAAGACGTGGGCCTTTCATTCATTACGCATAGTGTTTCTCAACCTCAGCAACTTTAAGATCTGTGGACTTGAACTCCTAGGATTTCCCAGCTGTGCTGGTTGGGAAATTCTGGGACTTGAAGTCCACAGATGTTAAAGTTGGTACGGTTGAGAAATATTGCTCTATTCATAAATATCCATATTAATAAATCCCTTTCCTACACCGAGTAGCTTCACACGTTTTACACTACAGATACTCATGCAGCCCATCAAGGCTTTGGATTGTGCTGGCTGGAGGCTGGAGGTTTCTGAGTGTGCATTTCTAAAGCAACTCAAGGTCAAACCTTAATCCTAGAAGACTTCCAATTCTATTACTCTGTAATCTATATAGATTCATCCATCCATCCACTCATTCTTTTTAAGACAGCGGTCACCAATTAGTGGTCCATGGATCACCGGTGGTCTGAGAGAAAATGTTGGTGGCCTGCAGAAAAATTATTTTCATTTTTTATATTGCACTAAATCAGGAGTCCTCAAACTATGGCCCCTGGGCTGCATACGTGCAATGAACACTTGTGTTGCTGCAGAGAGTCTCCCCTTTTGAAGTTTTTTTGTGTGGGTCGGAGGGGGGCAGAAATTCCCACTTGGGGTCTGCTTCAGCCTCCTGGTGGGGGGCTTTGGGCGAAGGCTGGAGGGAAGCACCGCTGGTGGCGAAGTGCCGGAGGCCCTCATTATAGTGGGATTGTATCATGGCCTGGAACTGGCTGACCATCTCAGCCCACTGAGCCTCCAGGCGCCGGTACCTGGCCTTGAACTCCCCCAGGTCTTCCCTCTGCTGGGAAAGCCTATGTTCGGAGTCCTCAGTGAGGTGCTTCTGCTGAGCCTCCTTCTAGGTCAGATCCAGTTTGAACGGAGCTGTTTTGCCAACTCTTTCTCCTGGGGGCTGCTTAGCTCCAGCAACTGCTTCCTCTTGGGGCCCTAAGGAGCCCAGGCGAGGAGGGGCTGGGAGAGGAGGGGCGAGTAGGGGCTGGCGAGGCGCCCCTCAACGTGAGTGACATCAAGTTGGCCATGCCCACCCAAGTCACATGATCACCTTGCCACGCTCACCCAGCCAGTCATTAGGCAGATCGTATTAGCGGTCCACAGGATTTAAAATTATGAATTTAGTGGTCCCTGAGGTCCAAAAGGTTGGTGACCCCTGTTCCAGGGGTGAAATCCAGCAGGTTCTGACAGGTTCTGGAGAACCAATAGTGGAAAATTTGAGTAGTTTGGAGAACTGGCAAATGCCACCTCTGGCTGGCCCCAGAGCGGGGAGGGAATGGGGATGTTGCAGTATCCTTCCCCTGCCACGCCCACCAAGCCACGCCCACAGAACCTGTAGTAAAAACATTTGAATTTCACCAGTACCCTGGTGCAAGACCTGCCTTTTTCCTTCTGGCCTCATAGTCCACTGGCTGCTGCAGTCTTCATGCACAAAGAGGATGGCCGAGATCCTTATTGTGCAAAGCAACACCTTCCTGGCAGACAACAGCTTCCTTAAACAACTGGACAGACTGCCTCCCCCCTCCCCCCAGCCTGCCTGTAATGATGTGTGGGAAGGACCTTTAGGCGGTTCGAGGGAGGGGGGGCGGATATAGACAGATGGAGACGGAAGCAACGATCAATAGTAAGGGCCAGGATAGCAGTCGACGGAGGGAAGCGGAAGGTGCCGAAAGGAGGGGGGATTCCCGAGTCGTTCCACAGGAGGGCATACCAATTCAGAGGGTCGTGGGGAGGGGCAGGACTGAGGGGAGACAATCTTCATCCTCCCGGTTGGTGGCACGTAGCCGTTGGTTGCAAACGGTCGGGTGCCACAACCCCCGCAGGCTAGGTGGCCAGGGAATACAGAGCCAGGGTCTGTGGCTGATGTTTTGCAACGCCAGGTCCGTTGTCAACAAAGCCCCCCTCATTAGCGACCTTGTGTCAGAGGGGGAGCCGGACCTGGTAGGAATTGCGGAAACCTGGTTGGGCCACGAGGGAGGACTTCCCCTCGTTGAAATGTGCCCACCAGGCTACCGCGCATTTCATCAGCCGCGGGCCCTAGGCAGGGGAGGTGGGGTAGCGGTCATTATCAAGGAAGGCCTTGAGCCGAGAGAGACCATTGTGCCTCAGACTACCGGCTGTGAGTCCCTCTCCGTGAAGTGGGGCCTAGGGAGGCAGTTGGGCTTGCTGGTTGTATACCTGGCTCCCCACTATGTAGCAGCAGCCCTGCCCGAGCTCCTGGAGGTGATCGCTACGGTGGCAGTTGAGACCCCCAGACTTTTAGTCATGGGGGACTTTAATCTGCCATCGTTGGGCGAATCATCCGAGGCAGCTCGGGAGTTCATGGCTTCCATGACGGCCATGGACCTGACCCAAGTAATTCAGGGCCCCACCCACGAGGGTGGACATACGCCGGATCTCATCTTTGTCTCAGGCCAATGGAAGAGTGATCTGGGTATAGGGGACATAGTCATCACACCCTTGTCATGGTCAGACCACTCACTTCTCCGGCTCGACTTTCCGACCGCTGCTCCCCTCCGCGGGGAGGCGGAACCAGAGTTACCAATCTGGTACCACCCCAGGCGCTTGATGGACCCGGATGGGTTCCAGACAGCGCTTGGGCCATTTCCTGTATCCCTGACCCGCGCCCCGATGGAGGATCTCACGGCCGCATGGAACATTGCGGCCGTGGGAGCCTTGGATCGGGTCACGCCCTTGCGGCCTCTCTTGCGGCGGCGAACCACCCTGGCTCCTTGGTTTACTGAGGAGCTGCGGGTGATGAAACGCCGCAAGAGATGCCTAGAGGGAAGATGGAGGTCTAGCTGTTCTGAATCTGACCGGACACAGGTAAGAGCCCATTTACGGACTTACATTGTGGCGCTGAGAGTGGCCAAACGTCACCATTGTGCCACTCTCATAGCATCCGCAGAAAACCGCCCTGCCGCCCTGTTTAGGGTGACCCGCTCCCTCCTCCAACAGAGGGAGCGGGAAGCCCCGCTACAGGGTAGAGCAGAGGAATTTGTGACTTTTCTGCAGGAGAAAACCGCTCAGATACAGAGTGAGCTAGCCCCCATTCATGGCCCAGTGGGATGCCACGAGAGAGATCTTGTTTGGGAGGAGTTTGACCCCGTTACTTCCGAGGATATGGACAGGCTACGTGGGCGACTGCGAGCCACCACATGTTTATTGGACCTGTGCCCCTCCTGGCTTGTACTGGCATCCTGGGAGGTGACACGAGGCTGGCTCCAAGAGGTTGTCAACGCATCCTTAAGTGAGGG
Organism: Rhabdophis nuchalis; assembly: GCA_039707465.1. Taxonomy (NCBI): domain Eukaryota; kingdom Metazoa; phylum Chordata; class Lepidosauria; order Squamata; family Natricidae; genus Rhabdophis; species Rhabdophis nuchalis. The sequence goes on from CM077659.1 coordinate 19,874,103, forward strand.
TTCCTTGCCTGCTTCCCTAAAAGAGGCCATGGTGAGGCCCCTCCTTAAGAAGCCCTCTTTGGACCCAGCTCTTTTAAACAACTATCGTCCAGTCTCCAACCTTCCCTTTTTGGCGAAGGTTGTCGAGAGTGTGGTGGCACAACAGTTTCCCCATCACCTGGAGGAAATTGAGTATCTAGATCCGCGCCAGTCCGGCTTTCGGCCCGGGCATAGCACCGAGACGGCATTGGTCGCGTTGGTAGATGATCTCTGGAGGGCCAGAGATGGGGGATGTTCCTCCATCCTGGTCCTATTAGACCTCTCGGCGGCTTTCGATACCATCGACCATGGTATCCTATTGCATCGGCTGGGGGGGTTGGGGGTGGGAGGCACCGTTTTACGGTGGTTCTCCTCCTACCTCTCTGGCCGATCGCAATTTGTGCGGGCAGGAGAGCAGAGGTCGACCCCGAGATCCCTCACATGCGGGGTGCCTCAGGGGTCCTCTCGCCTCTCCTGTTTAATGCATATATGAAGCCGCTGGGTGAGATCATCCGTGGTTTTGGGGTAGAGTACCACCTGTACGCTGATGACACCCAGCTGTACATATCTACCCCAAACCACCCCAACGATGCCGTAGCGGTGATGTGCCAGTGCCTGGAAGCCGTCCGGATCTGGATGGGAAGTAACGGACTCAGGCTCAACCTGACCAAGACCGAGTGGCTGTGGTTTCCGGCTGCCCGATTCAACCAGCTCTCTCCAACGCTGGCCATAGGGGGCGAACATCTTGCCCCTGTGGATGGGGCGCGCAATTTGGGTGTCTTCCTGGATACCCGGCTGTCTATGGAAGAGCAAGTGACAGCCGTGGCCAGGAGGGCGTTTTACCAGGTTCGCCTGGTTCGCCAATTGCGCCCCCTATTAGATCGGGACGCCCTTCGCACAGTCACTCATGCCCTCGTGACATCCCGACTGGACTATTGTAACTCTCTCTACATGGGGCTTCCCTTGAGGTGCACCCGGAGGCTTCAGTTAGTTCAGAATGCAGCCGCGCGAGCAATTATGGGGACCACTAGGTTCACCCATGTTACACCGCTCTTGCGCGAGCTGCACTGGCTGCCTGTCGTCTTCCGGGTGCGCTTCAAGGTGCTAATTATCATCTTCAAGGCGCTCCATGGCTCGGGACCTAGCTATCTGCGGGATCGGATCCTGCCCCATACATCCTCACGGCCGATTCGCTCCCACAGAGAGGGACTTCTCCGGGTGCCGTCCACTAGACTTTGTCAGCGGGCGACGCCCAGGGGAAGGGCTCTCTCTGTGGCGGGCCCAGCCCTCTGGAACGACCTTCCCCCCGATATCAGAACGACCACTGACCTCCGCTCCTTCCGTACGAAATTGAAGACCCATTTCTTTCGACTGGCCGGCCTTGGATAGTCTCTCTGTCTATAGATTTCAAATGTATTTTAATGGGTTTTTAATTATTTTTAGCACGGGATAATATTGTTTAATTGTGTTTTAAAGTATGTATTTGTGTATTTATTGTTTATATTGTTTTTAGTTCCTCCTGTGCACCGCCCCGGGTCCCTGTGGGGAGAGGGAGCGGTTAATAAATTCGAATTTATTATTATTATTATTATTATAGACAGGAGAATAATAATAATAAAAAATAATAATAAATTTAATTTATAGACCGCTCCCTCTCCCCAAAGGGACTCGTAGAAGTAGTTGACGGCTAGGCAATCATCAGAGAATGAGGTATGGCTAGTCTAGAGCAGGGGTCCCCAACCTTTGCAACTTTAAGTCTGAAGGACTTCAGCTCCCAGGCTGAGTCAACCTTGAGCCTGGTGAGATTCGAACTGCCAAATTGCAGGCAGCCGGCAGTCAGCAGAAGTAGCTGCTCATCTCTAACCACACTCTAACCACTGTGCCACTGTGGCTCTTTAAAGAAGAAGACAAGGGCAAACCATGATTAAAAATGGATTTAGAAATTGCCTGGAAATGCCAAGAAAATTGCAGGGACTTGTCCCAAGTAGTTGCCAGGAGTCTCCTCTGATCACAACGCGCAAAATAATACTGAGGACAGCTTACCCTTATCTCTATCGTCATCAAACAGCATCATCTGCCTATCCCATATATCCGGGGCCCTTGGGAAGAACTCGATACGTGGACAGAAATGGCAAATCCAGTCTCAGCATCTGGCTAACTGTGCAGCATCTCATAATAACAATTACTAAGAATTGTGGGGGAGGTCTTTTAATGGCCTGGTTGCTCACAATGTACCACTTCCCATCTCTACCTTCTAGTCCAGGGGTCTCCAACCTTTGCAACTTTAAGTCTGAAGGACTTCAGCTCCCAGAATTCTCCAGCCAGCAAGTCTGGGAGCTGAAGTCCTTCAGACTTAAAGTTGCAAAGGTTGGAGACCCCTGGACTAGTGTGATGAAGCTTTGCTGGCTGGAGAAGTCTGGGAGCTGAAGTCCTTCAGACTTAAAGTTGCAAAGGTTGGGGACCCCTGGACTAGTGTGATGAAGCTTTGCTGGCTGGAGAAGTCTGGGAGCTGAAGTCCTTCAGACTTAAAGTTGCAAAGGTTGGAGACCCCTGGACTAGTGTGATGAAGCTTTGCTGGCTGGAGAAGTCTGGGAGCTGAAGTCCTTCAGACTTAAAGTTGCAAAGGTTGGGGACCCCTGGACTAGTGTGATGAAGCTTTGCTGGCTGGAGAAGTCTGGGAGCTGAAGTCCTTCAGACTTAAAGTTGCAAAGGTTGGAGACCCCTGGACTAGAGAAAAGAAGGACCAGGGGAGACATAATAGCAGTCTTCCAATATTTGAGGGGCTGACCCAAAGAAGAGGGGGATCAAGCTGTTCTCCAAAGCATCAGAAGGCAAGACAAGAAGCAAAGGATGGAAACTAATCAAGGAGAGAAGCAACCTGGAACTGACAGTGAGGACAATTATGCAGTGGAACGGCTTCCCTCCAGGGGTTGTCAATATTGCTCACAAGCTGCGGTTTTCACCCTTTGCACAACCACAGACAGCAACTGAAAAAGCCAACGCAGTTCTAGGCTGTGTCCGCAGAAGGGACGGTCAATCAGAATAAAGCTGGAAGGGACCTTGGAGGTTAACAGATGAACAAGAGTTGGAAGGGACCTTGCAGGTCATCTAGTCCAACCCCCTGCCCAAGCAGGAGATCTTCCATCTGCCTCTACCTAGGACTGAACTCACAACCTCCTGATTGTGAGGCGAGAGATCCACCTCTTGGCCACAGCAGCAGGTCTTGTGGGTGGTCCAACACTGGAGGCTTTTAAGAAGAGCCTTTTAAGAAGAGACATTTGTCAGAAATAGTATAGGGTCTCCTGCTTGAGCAGGGGCTTGGTCTAGAAGACCTCCAAGGTCCCTTCCAGCTCTGCTGTTCTGTTATTATTTCAGAATAAAACAGATTTCAGAACAGCAGAGCTGGAAGGGACCTTGGAGGTCTTCTAGACCAACCCCCAGGTGATAAGAGTCAGGTGAGCCTGCAGCTGGATAATGGGTGGGATAGAAGGCTCAGAAGAGACCCTCTAAAGCAGGGGTCTCCAACCTTTGCAACTTTAAGTCTGAAGGACTTTAGCTTCCAGACTTTTCCAGCCAGCTTTGCTTCGCTGGCTGGAGAATTCTGGGAGCTGAAGTCCTTCAGACTTAAAGTTGCAAAGGTTGGAGACCCCTGCTCTAAATTTTCTTGGGCTTCAAAAGCAACAGGGGAGAAAAGTATTTTCAGACCTGCAAGATTCCATGAATGGAGCCTTTCATAAAATAGACCTGGTTCTTCTGAGGTTGCTTATTTTCTGGAATCCCTCGCAAGGCTGATCCTGCCAGGAGATCCAACAGGTAAAGTGACCTGCAGACATTTGCATTTTTAAAATATAGAGTAAGGCTTTCAAGTGAAAATGCTTTTCTCTCCTCCGAGAACAAGCCACTGAGGCTTTCAACCATTTATGACAGAATAGATGGCAAATGAATTAAAACTAACTTGAGTCATTTACAGTATATAGAAATAAAATTGGTCGCTCTCCAGTTGCTTGTTATATCTTAATTTGGTAAATGCTGTCTAAAAATACAGAGAGACAGAAAGAGAAAGTGGAAATAAAATATGCATGCCGCTGTTGTTTTGCAGGTCTGGATATACTGACACAGGAGAGGGATATAGGGGAGAAGGAAGGAAGGAAGGAAGGAAGGAAGGAAGGAAGGAAGGAAGGAAGGAAGGAAGGAAGGAAGGAAGGAAGGGGTAGAGTGTTGGAAGAAATAGAGGGATGGAAAGAAGGAAAGGTGATGGAGAAAAGAAAGCAGGCAAGCAGGCAGTAAGGAAGGTGAAAGAGGGAGGGACATATGGACAGACAGACAGATATATAGAGTGTTGGAGGAAATAGAGGAATGGAGAGGGATGGAGAAAAGAAGGCAGGCAAGAAAGAAGGAAGGAAGGAAGGAAGGAAGGAAGGAAGGAAGGAAGGAAGGAAGGAGTACAGTGTTGGAAGAAATACAGAGATGAAAGAAGGAAGGAATGAAGAAAAGAAGACAGGTAAGAAGGAAGGAGGGAGGGAAGGAAGACAGGAAGGAAGGAAGGAAGGAAGGAAGGAAGGAAGGAAGGAAGGAAGGAAGGAAGAAACAGGGAGTTTTGGAGGAAATAGAGAGGTGGAAAGAAGGAAGCGGGATGGAGAAAAGAAGGCAGGCAGGCAGGCAGGAGGGAAGGAAGGAAGGATGAAAGAAAGAAAGAAAGAAAGAAAGAAAGAAAGAAAGAAAGAAAGAACAAGAGAGGGTGGGTGAAAGGATCATGTGCTATCCAGTCATGTTTGACTCCTAGCAAACTCAAAGATTTTTCTCCATAATGATGCAGCCTTCTGGTCTTCCAAAGGTTCCCCCATCACCCCTTCCATCCATCTGGTTTCTATTGGCTTCTGCCCTCTGCTCAAGCCAGTCCAGATGTTTTAGAATCTCCACTCTCTTCTACAGAATCAGCCACCCCTTCCCAGGACTGTGTCATCTGCAACCTGGAAACGTGTCCTCTCATCTCCCTTGGCCACATCACTGATAAAAACATTGACTAGCACCGAGCCTAGGACTTGCCCCAGGTTTTAATGTTTGTCGTTCCATTTATTTGCTACCACCATGATGGGAAGCTATTAATGAAACTGCTTTAGGTGCAGTCATGAAGTTGAAATTCATCTCCTGGTAACTACCGTATATACCAGGGGTGTCCAAACTTGGGAACTTTAACTATGCTGGCTGGGGAATTCTGGGAGTTGAAGTCCACAAGTCTTAAAGTTCCCAAGTTTGGACACCCCTGGTATATACAAAACTATTCCTATGGTTTTCTTGGCAACAATACCAAAATAATTTACCACTGCCCTCTTCTGGATTTTTTTTTTTTACATTCTTGTTTTTCCTGCGGATGTAATATTTCCTTGTTGTCTCCCATCCATTGACTAACCAAGATCCCTCTTATCTTCTGAAAAATCCATCAAAATCAGTTACGGGCAGGCTGGCAAACACGGGGTTTTTTTGTCCCTTTTTTACCTTTAGCAAACTTCTGAAGACAATTAAGATGCTCCCAAGGAGTATCAATAAGAAATTTAATGACAAATAAGAATTGACGAAGTAGGTAGGTTAACTAGATGGGCCGTATATAGTGTAAATGTTGGTGTTAAATATTAGGCCTACTATTAGGACTTTATTGTTAAGTTTGGTTATTTATATGTTGTCGCTTTTTCGCGTTGTGACGGCAAATGTGTTTAAAATTATGTTTGTATGGTTTTTTTTAAATAAGAATAAATAAAAATAAAAATAAAAAGATGCTCCCAAGGAAATTCAGAAAGTGTCAACACTCAGCCAGGATCCGAATTCAGGTCTTCCTGACTTAGGCTAATGGATTCTTTCAAACCACTCACGACTGGTTGCCTTGCCTGTGTGTTGGAATTAATGCAGTGGAGCTTTCCAGAAAATAGTAATTTACAGATTAATTTTTTTTTTTAAAGAAAATATCCCCACCCCCTTTAATTTGGTAGGGAACCCCAAAATATCTGACCCAAATTAGGTTGGCCAGCCCTAGAGAATGGTCAAAACAAAAGCCTCCGCTAATGTCTTAGAGACAACAGTTAGTTAATAAATATAATTACAAACATTAAAATCTGGTACAGTAATTAAAAACTAATAATGCACCTAATAGTTTTTGTTGAACTGTTATAAAATGATGGGTTTGTCATTTTTATGCCTCCTCCAACCCACAAGGATGGCTCCCTGCAAAAGATTAATTAAACATTGAAAGTGGCCGGGGCTGCTAATATTGTCTTTACAATGAGCAATACTTCCTTCTTTACTAATAAACTCATGGAAATGCAAAGCTTTTCCCCCAGAAAAAAAAAGGCCTAGATTTCCTTCCCATTTTAGCTCAGTGGCTATTCCACACTAGAAATTGTGCTCTTAACACACCTGCTGTGTGCCAGATTGGGAAGGCTGCACAACACCACAGAAGACCTTGCGCGCAATGGGGATGTGGCTGAAATCAACCCTAAATCCAAGGAATGTAAACAAAACGTTCCTTTAGTCACCCTTTCTGCTTCATAAACACCCTCCACCACAGAGCAGAGATGGAAGGGGTCCACTTTGGTGGGAAGACACGTCACCGCTAAAAACAAGCCATCACCTTCAGACCAGGAAACATCCTGGTGTTTTCTAGGGCCTGGTTTGATCAGGGTCTCCTCCATCCCATCATCAGTGGAGACTCCATCCCTGGTGGAATCCTGTCATAAAGCCCTGGCAGGTGGCTCAGATCAGGACACATCATGAATGGGCAACCTGTGATCTCCAACACTTCTTGAAACAGGAGCCACGGTGGCACAGTGGTTAGAGTGCAGTACTGCAGGCTACTTCTGCTGCCTGCCGGCTGCCTGCAATTTGGCAGTTCAAATCTCACCAGGCTCCAGGTTGACTCAGCCTTCCGTAATATGAGGACCTAGATTGTTGGGGGCAAAGAGGCTGACTCTATAAACCGCTTAGAGTAAAAACACTGTGAAGCGATATATAAGTCTAAGTGCTACAGCTATCTTCCTTCCTTCCTTCCTTCCTTCCTTCCTTCCTTCCTTCCTTCCTTCCTTCCTTCCTTCCTTCCTTCATTCATTCATTCATTCATTCATTCATTCATTCCCAGTGGTTAGAATTTAGCATTTCAAGCTAATTCTGCCCACTGCCAGGAGTTTGATCCTGACCAGCTCAAGGTTGACTCAGCCTTCCGTCCTTCTGAGGTGGGTAAAATGGGGACCCAGATTGTTGGGGGCAAAGAGGCTGACTCTGCAAACCGCTTAGAGAGGGCTGTAAAGCACTGTGAAGTGGTATATAAGTCTAAGCGCTATTGCTTTTCCTTTTTGCTTTGAGTGGAGAAAATAATTTTAGGTAATTTTTCTAGGCAGCCTTATCAGGTATGCCAGGTCAATGAAGAGTGAACACACAACAACTACTAAAACTCTTTTTATTATTATTACAAGGTATGTTAACTTCCAGCGTTTCTCTCTGCCTCGCCCCTCCTTATACCAAAGAGAAGCAAAGTCGCATAACAGGTGTTATTTTGGGGCTCTTTGCTTCTTTCTAGCATCCAAACTCAACATGATCCAGGTTCTCAATGTCCAGGGAGAGGCCCTTTAACACAAACACACTGGTTGTTTCGACCTTTGGTGCTGCGTGTGCAGAGCGAAGATAAAGATGAAATGGGTTCTTATTTCCATGACAGCTTCTTCCAAGAAGTCAGATGAAAATGCTCCTATCTGTTTAGATTACTGGCCAAGCTAGGCAGGTCCTAAATTCTCTCTTTCTCTCTCTCTTTCTCTCCATATCTCTCTGTTTGTCTATCTGTCTCTATGTCTCTCTGTCTCTCTCCATCTCTCCCCTCCTCTCTCTCCCCATTTGTCTCTCTCCCCCTTTCTCTCTCTCTCTCCCTCTCTCCGTCTCTCTCCATATCTCTCTCTCCATTTGTCTCTCTCTCCCACTCTCCCATATCTCTCTCTTCCTCTCTCCCCTCCTCTCTCTCTCTGTTCCTCTCCCTCTGTCTCTCTGTCTCACTCTCCGTTTCTCTCTCCCTCTTCTTCTCTCTCTCCTTCTTTCTCTTCCTCTCTCCCCTCTCCCTCTGACTGTCTCTCTCTCTCCTTTTCTCTCCCTCTCTCTCTGGCCCTCTCTCCATCTCTCTCTCTATCTCTCCATTTGTCTCTCCTTCTCTCTCTGGCTATTTCCCCATCTCTCTCTCTCCCTCTCTCTCTTTCCCTCTCTCCCTGTCTCTCTCTCTGTCTCTCTCCATTTCTCCCTGTCTCTCTCTCTGTCTCTCTCTCCACTTGTCTCCCTCTCCCTCTCTCCCCTCCTCTCCCTCTCCCCCTTTCTCTCTCCCGCTTTCTCTCTCTCTCTCTCTCTCTCTCTCTCTCTCTCTCTCCATATATTTCTATCTTTCTTTCCCTCTCCTTCATCCTGAGCTATCATGAACAAGCAAATAATCCCCAAATTAAAACCTCGTCTGAATTGGCGGCCCAAGATGACACCAAGGCGACTGGCTGGAAAATCTATTTTATTTTTCATTTCTTGCCTTCTGAGTCAAAGTCATTTCAAAAGCTGAAGTGGATGGGCTGAAAGATTGCAAGAGGCTGCAAACAGCAGGACCCAACGTTGCATTGAAATGCCAAATGATGAGAGCTGCTGATGGCCTCAAACCCAGATGATGTAAACAGATGCTGTCCTTAAATACCACCAGGAGCATTTCAACCAAGGCAACACAATAAAGCTTGAGCCTCACTTACCTAAGCTATCTTTTATTCCTCTGTCCATGCGTTTAGGCGGCTTATATAATGTCCTTCATACCAGGCAGATTCTATGGTTCACAGTAAACTCTAAGCTCAAGTTAACATCACTGTGTAGTTCCTTAACGTGCAATAATACACACAGAAACAAGAGTGTGAGCAGCATAGAAAATAGAATAGAATAGAATATAGAATTGAATAGAATTGATAGAATAGAATTCAGCATAGAAAATAGAATAGAATAGAATATAGAATTGAATAGAATTGAGAATAGAATAGAATTCAGCATAGAAAATAGAATAGAATAGAATAGAATAGAATAGAATAGAATAGAATAGAATAGAATAGAATTTTTTATTGGCCAAGTGTGATTAGACACACAAGAAATTTGTTTCCGGTGTCTAAGTTCTCAGTGTAGATACAATAGTGATGAGATTATTTTCAAGAAATAGCATTCTCCTGCAAGCAAGAATTGGTGGGACCACGAAACAGACAAAGTAATAGAAACGGAAGAAACTAAATTGCTCTGGGACTTTAGCATTCCAACAGACAAAGCGCCTGCCACATAACACCCCAGACCTAAGCATTGGTGCTAAGAAAGACAAAAAGTCTGGATAGTGGATGTGGCAGAAGCTGGGGGCAGCAGAAGAGAAGAGAAGGAATTGGAGAAGATTTTTTAAAAATCTGCAAATAGAAATAGAATGACTGTGGCAAAAGAAAGCAAAAGCACCACCAATAAGAACCTTAGTACAATGTCCGAAGCACCACTTGAATGCTTTTGACATTGACAAACTCACTACCAGTCAATTGCAAAAGGTAGCTTCACTTGGAACAGCTTATATCCTGCAATGATATCTGTAACACCATTGCATGTTAACAGCTGCTTATCTTAGGTCCTGGGGAAGAACTCGATAGGTGGATTAAAAAGCCAAACCCAGTCTAAACATCTGGATGATTCTGGCTCGCTCTGCAACCAACTATAATAATAGAAGCCCCATATCTTTTGCATATACATATATATTGGGGAAAGTTTACAATCATGGTTGCCATCTTTAATTTTCCTTACACCAATCCCCCACCCCTGTGGATGAACCCCAAACTCCTCCTTCCTTTCCCAAAATTTATGGACTGCCCCGTTGGAAGCTAATTTGCTTGCTCACAAAGCCAACGTGTGTGAACTTCAGAACAATTACTGCTACAGCAGGATTAGACATATTACCTCTAGGGCAGTGATGGCTAACCTTTTTTGGCTCGCGTGCCAAAAGCGGGGGGAGCGCAGGGGGGTTGTGTGTGGGCGTGCCACACCCATAATGCTATGTGCGTGACCCCCTGCTTTTGGCATGCTTTTTTCACCCTCCTCAGGCTCCAGAGGCTTTCTAGGAGCCTGGGGAGGGTGAAAACAGCCTCCCTCCCACCTCCAGAGGCTTCGGGAGCTTCCCTGAAGCCTCCAGAGGGCGAAAAACGGCCTCAAAAGAAGGCCTAAATCAGGCTGGCCAGTGCACACATGCGTGCTGGAGCTGACAGGGCAACGCCTCGCGTGCCCTAAGAAATGGTTCCGCGTGCCACCTGTGGCACCCATGCCATAGGTTCGCCATCCCTGCTCTAGGGAAAATACACCACATTGCCAAACATTATTAAAGTGTTAGAAACCGAAAACAATAATACATAAATACATCTATCTATCTATCTATCTATCTATCTGTCTGTCTGTCTCTATCCTTGCTTCCATCCATCTCTCTTTCTATTTTTGCATCAGACTGGGATGAGATGCTTAGCACTTCGTACATTTTCAGAAGATATGCCTAATTGTTCCTTGAAGTTGTTTGCAAATGCCACTCTCTTCTGGCCAGTTATCCCAACCATCTGTAGAATGGCCAGCTGTGATTTCTTAAATATGTATTTCAAAGGAAAATTAAAAGTGCACAGTAGCTTGACCAGGGTCAAAGCCATTATATGTAGTCTCTTAGCTCCTAAATTGAAATCCCCACATGCTTGCAAGAAATGAAAAGGAGAACCACAACAAGAGGATGGGGACAACACCAAGATTTCTCCAGCCACAATCCATCTCAGTGACTGCAGTCTACTAGGGGGAGATAACCACTGCAACCTCTCACCCCAGTTTATACTAAACAAAAAGATATGGCTAAGATACGTCAACTTAAAATAAGCCATTGTGTGAATTTGAGACACATACAAAGTCTATCCAAAGTGTGATCTAATGCAGAGGTTCCCAAACTTGGCAACTTTAAGACTTGTGGACTTCAACTCCCAGAATTCTCCAGCCAGCAGAGCAGAGCTGGCTGGAGAATTCTGGGAGTTGAAGTCCACAAGTCTTAAAGTTGCCAAGTTTGGGAACTTCTGATCTAATGGCTGTGTTCATACAACAGAACTGGACTCCACTAGCATGGAGTTGGAGACTTTGTACTTCATGTGTAATGTGAACCCTACCGTTACCTGCAGGGATGTCCAAACTTGGGAACTTTAAGACTTGTGGACTTCAACTCCCACAATTCCCCAGCCAGCATAGCTGGCTGGGGAATTATGGGAGTTGAAGTCCACAAGTCTTAAAGTTCCCAAGTTTGGACATTCCTGCCTTACAGCATGTGGTATGAATTAAACATCATGCCAAGTTATACAATGTCAATTATAATGCAACTCCATTAGTTGAGTGTTGGGATGGGCATTGGGTGTGTTACTGAAGGCCAACTCAATAATAATTTAATTTAATATTTAATAGTTAATATTTAATTTGTAAAACCGCTCCCTCTCCCCACAGGGACTCGGGGCGGTGCACAGGGAAAAATAAAACAATAAATATACAAACATAGCATAAAAACGAATTAAATCTAATACCAATAGTTGTGTAGACAAGACTCAAAGAATATCAGTTAGCCCCTAAGCCCATCCAAATGCAAAAACAGAGAAGGAATGGTGCCAAAAGAAATTTTGGCAGGCCATGGATTTGGCTAAACTGTTTTGGGGTCAAGAAAAAAAAGACAACACAATCCTAGGTTGTATCAACAGATGACAGTATCAAGGTCACATAAAGAGTTAATACCTCTTTGGTAAGACCACACATGGAATACTTGTGGTCCATCCAATACTTGTATGGATACATTCACACTTCTCATCACGTTTGGATGTCATGATACAGAAAAAGTGGTGAGACCCCAGAAAGAGTGCAGACAAGAGCAACAAAGATGACTTGGGGTCTGGAGGCTAAATGATATGATGAACGGTTGAGGGAATTAGATATCTCCAGTCTAATGAAGAGAAGGACTAGGGGGCGACATGACAGCAGTCGCTTCCAATATGTGAGGTTCTGTCACAGAGAGCAGGGGGTCATCCTATTCTCCAAAACCTGCAGGCAGAAGGAGAAGCAATGGATGGAAACTAATCAAGGAGAAAACCTAGAACTAAGGAGAAATTGTCTGACAGTGAGAATAATTAACCAGTGGAATAGCTTTCCTTTATACTTTGTGAGTGCTCCATCACTGGACGTTTTCAAGAAAGTGGACAACCATTTGTCCAGAATGCTATAGTAATAGTCTCTTGTTTGAGCAGGAGGTTGGAGTAGAAGACCTCCGAAGTCCCTTTCAACTCTATTATTCTATATTATTCTGTTACTGCATTTTGTCAATGTTTAAGGTTTAATGGGTAGTGTGTTGCAGGAACCCAGCGGATTAATTACGCAAACCAGCAAACCAGCTAAAGATAAAGGTAAAGGTTCCCCTCGCACATATGTGCTAGTCGTTCCCAACTCTAAGGAGCAGTGCTCATCTCCGTTTCAAAGCCGAAGAGCCAGCGCTGTCTGAAGACGTCTCCGTGGTCATGTGGCTGGCATGATGAAATGCCAAAGGCGCACGGAACACTGTTCCCTTCCCATCGAAGGTGGTCTCTATTTTTCTACTTGCATTTTTACATGCTTTCGAACTGCTAAGTTGGCAGAAGCTGGGACAAGTAACGGGAGCTCCCTCCATTACGTGGCGCTAGGGATTCGAACCGCTGAACTGCTGACCTTTCTGATTGACAAGCTGAGTGTCTTAGACACTGAGTCACCACGTCCCTTGCAAACCAGCTAACCTTCAAATCTTAGAGGCCCCATCAAGTCCAACCATCCCTATACAGGGCTTAGCAACAAGCGTGGCAACACAATTTTTCACATCGCAAAAGTCTACCTTTGGACCTAAGGGAGCCTTGCAGAAGATTGTGCCCCATGACATGTGCCTGTGTGTGTTTGCTGAGAGTGGTCAATGCCCGTCTTTCATTCCTAACCACAGGCTCCCTCCTCTTACAACAGGAATATTCCCATTGGGTCTGGCTCTCTCCGCAGAAAGCCAGAAAACCAGCCTGCTGGGCTGTTAAAAGCTAATTGCTTTGAAATAATTGAGCAGGTGAGCACAAAACTTTCACACTGAGATTTCCCCACTCCCCTTCTGCTTCTGAACAACCCCAACAAACCAGACAACACAATCACAACCTATAGACAGATTTAGCCATAGTTTCAGTCAGGAGCATGTGACCGTCCTAGACCAAGACTAGTCCAAAAACGCCAGGGGATTTCTAGAAGGCTGGCACTCTGACAAATCAGCCATCCATAGGAACATAGACATTAAGAATGCCTTAGGAAGGCCACACCTGGAATATTTGCATTCACTTTTGGTCGCCACAATGTAGAAAAGATGTGGAGACTCTGGAAAGAGTGCAGAGAAGAGCAACAAAGAGGATGAGGGGACTGGAGACTCAAACATATGAAGAACGGCTGCAGGAGCTGGGTATGTCTATTTTAATGAAAAGAAGGACCAGGGAGAGCAGTGTTCCGATATCTCAGGGGTTGCCACAAAGAAGAGGGAGTCAAACTATTCTCCAAGGTACCTGAAGGCAGGATAAGAAGCAATGGGTGGAAACTAATCAAGGAGAGAAGCAACTTAGAACTGAGGAGAAATTTCCTGACAGTGAGAACAATTAGTCAGTGGAACAGAAGTTGCCTCCAGAAGTTGTGAATGCCCCAACACTGCAAGTCTTTAAGAGGATGTATAAGTTATAGTATAAGGTTCCTGCCTAGGCAGGGGATTGGACTAGAAGACCTCCTGGGTCTCTTCCAACTCTGCTATTGTACAAGAACATCTATAGCAATGGTGAACACTGGAAGTCTTTAAGAAGATGTTGGATAGCCATTTGTCTGAAATAGTATAAGGTTCCTGCCTAGGCAGGGGGTTGGACTAGAAGACCTCCAAGGTCCCTTCCAACTCTGATATTGTATTGTATTATATTAAAATTCAATTTTTTTTTACTACCAGTTCTGTGGGGGTGGCTTGGTGGGTGTGGCAGGGGAAGGATACTTCAAACTCTCCATTCCCTCCCACTCTGGGGCCAGCCAGAGGTGGCATTTGCCGGTTCTCCAAACTACTCCAAATTTCCACTACTGGTTCTCCAGAACCTGTCAGAACCTGCTGGATTTCACCCCGATCTATAGACTATGCAAAAGAAGTAGTCCCCCAGCCCAAAAAGATAAAAAAGACTCCAGCACCTCTCCACCAGTGATCAGCACCCAGATCAGCGTAAATTAACTCCAAGATTAACCTCAGGCTAACAATCAAGTGAACAATGCCCCAATCAACTGCCAAAGAGTCATCAGTAAACAGCCCAAGAATCTCTAAGATGGCCCCATCCACACAGACAGGCAAGTCCCCAAAATATAAACTGAAAGCAGAACACTCCTTACTAGCACCGATATTACCTATCCCGTTTCCCCCAAAATAAAGCCCAACCTGAAAATAATCCCTATCATAAATTTTCAGAATGCTTTTAATTTAAGCCTTACTCCAAAAATAAGTCCTAGTTAAGATCATCAGCTAGATGGACACATTTAGTACCATATTTTCCTGAAAATAAGACCTAACTGGAAAATAAGACTAAGTCCTGTATAGGGATGGTTGGACTTGATGGGGTCTCTAGGATTTGAAGGTAAGTAGCTGGTTTGCAAGGGACGTGGTGACTCAGTGTCTAAGAAACTCAGCTTGTCGATCAGAAAGGTCAGCAGTTCAGCGGTTCGAATCCCTAGCGCCACGTAATGGAGGGAGCTCCCATTACTTGTCCCAGCTTCTGCCAACTTAGCAGTTCAAAAGCATGTAAAAATGCAAGTAGAAAAATAGAGACCACCTTTGATGGGAAGGGAACAGCGTTCCGTGCGCCTTTGGCATTTAATCATGCCAGCCACATGACCACGGAGACGTCTTCGGACAGCGCTGGCTCTTCGGCTTTGAAACGGAGATGAGTACTGCTCCTTAGAGTTGGGAACAACTAGCACATTTTGGTCTTATTTTTGGGGAAATACAGGTAGTTTGAGTAATGAAATATCTGCAAGAAAATAACCAAGCTCAGAGAACCCCAAGGACCCCTCACAACACAATCCCAAATGCACAAAACGTGAAAAAACAAGGGTGTGTGTGGAGAAATAAATGTGATTTTGAAAAGAGGAGCTCACTATCAATTTTATCTCACAAATATTTTTCATGTAAGCCTTGAAAGTACTTTCTATGCCACAGATAAAACTTCTCTTTTGATTGTTATGATGACTCCTTAGGAAGTGAGTGGTTGTTGTTGGTACACAACGTAAGGCAAGCCTGCAGGCACAACTGGCAATTAGTGTGCAGTGGAATAAAGAGGGGTGTGTATGGTATATGTGTTGGGTCAGACCGAGTTAAATACAGCACAGATTTCCTCCCATTATTGATAAAACAGTTTGTCTAAAAGTCATTTTGACCTTGACAGGTATTAATTCTCCCGTAGGAATTGTGTCAGGCAGAAGCCGGACCACAAATGTCTCGGACCATGACATTTTCACAGGTAAGCTGGGTCACCGTATCTCAATGAAATTGCCATTTAGGATTTTATCGTTTGTATTAATGCGAAAAATCAAAAGAACCAAGAAAAAAAATAGTTACAAATGAAGAAAGAAGCCTGGTAGATTTAATACAAGGAGACAAGTTGGTGTAGAACAGAGGCGAGCAAGTATGGCAGCTTTACAACCTGTGGACTTCAACTCCCAGAATTCCTGAGCCAGCAGGTCCATAAGTTATAAAGATGCCATAGCTGCCAACCTCTTAAGGCCTCAAGCTTGGATCATATCATTGCAGTTGCCATCGTGACTTTTTTGATCTTACATGTGAAGTAAGTTAGCACCCACTCCTAGAAGAATGAGATTGTCAGTTTGTGAAGCATCTCTATGAATACCATCAAACTGCCATAGAGAGAGGGGGGAATTCCAAACATACCTGTGGTCAAAAAGGAATCTCAAGCTGGCCTGTGAATGTGCATGTCTAAACTACCATCTCTCATTGGCTAATGTGGTTTATGACGAAGGCTGAAGGGAGGACAGTAATGCGGGCAAAGTTCAGAAGCAGATAAAGAAAGCAAAAAAGATGGCTGCAAACAAGAAACGCCTAATGAGCAACACCTAAGGAAGCTGTTAATAAATCACTGCTTTTTGTATTACCGTACCAGTCGCTTATTGTGAAGTAGGCATCGTTAGGGTACATGGCAGAAATATTTTGAGGAATGTTTTTAAAAAGGCAGAATATTATATTTCCCTGAATGAGAAAAGGAGAAATGTGCTCTTAAAAGACAGAAAGCAGACTCAATCTCCCTGCCCCCAAACAGAAACTGGGGAGGCCAGCTTTTAGAAATGCAGATTTGGTACTCCATTCAGAAAGATTGGATCAGACAGAAACTCCAGATAAGCAACAAACAAAAGGTGGACTAAATCAGCTCAAACACCTAAGGATTTGCATTTCCTCTTTTGCCTATAGAGCCAGTTATGACCCCTCCATAACCCCTCCATGACCCCACAGGAATCTGACAACAGCCAGTAG
Source organism: Rhabdophis nuchalis (assembly GCA_039707465.1). Classification (NCBI taxonomy): domain Eukaryota; kingdom Metazoa; phylum Chordata; class Lepidosauria; order Squamata; family Natricidae; genus Rhabdophis; species Rhabdophis nuchalis. The sequence goes on from CM077659.1 coordinate 19,890,748, forward strand.
AATACATGTTCTGGCACAGGAACAGGAAGCTCAAGTTCAAAGCCCAGAGAAGGTATAAAACCCGCCCACTCTCAACTCCATTTGATCAGCTGCCCAGAACCACAAACCCAAGTGGTTCTGCTCCATCATTAAACCATCTTTCCAATCAGCCTCCATGTTTCCAGTGTCTTTTTCCCAGCTTGGAAGTGAACATCATCAATATTTCTTCCCACACCTAGGGGACACTCCAAGAGGGATGTTTCAGAGTCAGGTTTAGGAAGCGAAAGGGAAGTTAGGTTTTGCATTTTGGAAAAAAAAGAGCTTCAAGTAACTCCCAGAGCCCGTCCACTTAATGAATTCATTCATCCATGAAGATGGAACTTGGAGGTTTTTTGGTATCGTAACCCAGTGGAGAAATCTAATTTCACTCCCCACCGATCCTGTAGGCGTGGCTTGGTGGGGTAGGGTGGGGGTCAAGTGACTGGGTGGGTGTGGCTGATTTTTTTCACTTTCAGCTATTTTTTTTTTAGCTTTTTAAAGCATTTTTAAGATGCTTTAAAAAAATTTTTTTTGAAATCTTCCAACAATCACGCAGCTTGTCCTACCGGTTCAGCCGAACTGGGAATACTTCACCCCTGTCCTAACCCCTGATTCAATGGGACCTTGTGTGAGGTTTTTTGTTTTTCTTTTTTTTTCTTTTTTTAACATAAAAACAAATAAAAAACATTATTCATCTTGTGCTTTGTACAACATGTCGTTCAGGCAAGCATTTTGTGCATCAGTACTTAAAATTACAAACATAATTGTTAGTTATCCTTTCATTACATATATATCACCTTATTTTCCATAGAGTAGCATTATTCTTGGTCAAATCAGTCTTTTTCCATAGTTATTCAATACATAATCCTTAAGTTTTTCTTTTTTCCCACCATTGGTAAAACATATTCCATATTTCATAAAATTGTTCATTCTCCTGCTCTCTAATTTCAAATGTTAATCTACTCATTTCTGCACATTCCATGATCTTATGAATGACTTCCTCTTGTGAAGGTAATTTCTCATTTCTCCAGTTTTTTGCAAATACAATTCTAGCGGCTGTCAAAACGTTCACAATCAAATATTTCGTGTTTTTATCAAGTACCTCTGATGTAATTCCAAGTAAGAAAAAGTTCAGGTTTAAGGTCTTAAGGGACCTTGTGTGAGTTTCGATGGTGCTCTGGCGTTAGGGGATTAACAACCGTGGTACAGGCAGTCCTCCACTAACAAACACAATCAGGACTAGGATTTTCTGTTGCTAGGCAATGTGATTGTTAAGATGTGAGACATGCCCGATTTTACAACCTTTTGCCATGGTCCTTAAAAGAATCACTACAGTTGTTAAGTCAATCACATGGTTGTTGAGAGAATCCAGATTCCTACATAAATGTCACTTGTCGGAGGTAAGTTTGGTAGGCTGCTCCCAGCATCTTGCAGTAGAAAGGTATTACACTGTGTAGCCTGGGCCCATAACCACTGTTAGCAACTCTGGGTTCAGAACCAGTGTTACAACTCTGGTCCCTTAACCAGTGTTAGCAAATAAATGTGGAATAGTGTAATTCACCGGCCAGTAAAGAGATACGTTGCTGTAACCACAAACAAACTCTAAAACAGTGATAGTAAGAAAATAAATAGTCTTTACTTTGTAGCAACTAAAATACTTCTTCCAACTAACTTCTTAAACAATAATAACAGTCCTTCACCAAACACAGAGTTATCTCACAGTGATGCAAAACAAATCCTCCTCCTTCTTCACAGCTTCAGCACAGGAATCACAAGGAATCGAACAGGGAATGAGCTGCGTTCCTGAGCTTCCTTTATAGTACAGCTGTACCAATCAGCCAATCAGAATTCAAACACAGTTCTTAAAGCTACATAACTTCTTAAGAACATTAACCTCTGGAACAGCTTGCCTCCAGAAGTTGTGAATGCCCCAACCCTTAAAAAGATGTTAGATAGCCATTTGTCTGAAATGGTATAAGGTTCCTGCCCACGCAGGGGGTTGGACTAGAAGACCTACCAGGTCCCTTCCAACTCTGCTATTGTATTGTATTGTATTGTATTGTATTGTATTTTATTGTATTGTATTGTATTGTATTGTATTGTATTGTATTGTATTGTATTGTATTGTATTGATTGTATTGTATTGTATTGTATTGTATTGTATTGTTTTGTATTGTATAGGCTCATATATATTGTCAACCCAATATAAGGCTGAATATCCTAACAGCTGCAAATAATGAACACATGACTCTGGGATGCTGCACCCATCATAAATACAGATAGTCCTCGGCCTACGATCACAGATGAGCCCATAATCAAATGTTGCTAAGTGAAATATTGCTTAAGTGAGTTTTGCCTCATTTTACGACCTGCCTTGCCACACATTTGTTAAGTGATTCACTGCAGTTGTTAAGTTAGTGACACGGTTGTTAAGTGAACCTGGCTTCCCCATGGACTTTGCTTGTCAGAAGGTCACAAAAGGGGCTCGCACATCCCCGGGACACTGCAGCCGTCATACATATGAGTTACCGTCTTTTTCGAAGTATAAGATGCATCTTTTCCTTCCCAAAAAGAGGGTGAAAATCTGGGTGCGTCTTATACATTGAATACAGCATTTTTTGGCCTCGCCCCCTTCACCAATATGGACATGCAGAGGGTTTGGGAGGCCTGCAAAGTGCTCCTGGGGGCTGGGGAGGGCAAAAACGAGTGAAAAATTGGTCTTTTGTTTGCTGACTTTTGCCCCCCCCCCCCAGGTCCCGGGGAGCCCTTTGCAGGCCTCTCAAACTCTCTGCATGCCCTATTTTTCACATTTTTGAAATATATTTTATTAAAGTTTATACAGATATTAAAAGAAAAAGACACTCCCCCCCCAATCTTTATACATTCCTCCAAACATCCCCTACAGACATACTCACATTGGCAGAACTAACGTCTGCCCCGATATAACGCAAGTGATTACAACATGGAACGGAACTTCCATTATTTTCTAATTCTAAATTGTTGATATCAACTTCTTATTCTACATATCTATATATACTTGGTTTGCCTCCACTCATATTACTCATCCATTCTTCCCCTTCTCCTTTCCAACCACTTGTACCAACAGTCCCAACTTCTAAAAAAATTCAGATTCCTCTTTTTCCTTTAGTATATACGATAATTTATCTGCTTTTTAAAAAATTTACCTCTTCAAAATCTTGGTGCGTCTTATACTCCAAAAAATACCGCAGTTACGAAGCACCTGAATTTTGACCATGTGACCATGGAGATTCTGCAATGGTCCTCACTGTGAAAAATGGTCATAAGTCACTTTTTTCCATTGACGTGTTAACTTTGAACGATCACCAAGGGAATTGTTATAAGTCAAAGGCTACCTGTGCAAATGATGGTTGCCAAACACCCAAACTCTGGTCTGATGACTGTGGGGAAGCCCTGATGGTATCCTAAGGGTGAGGACCGGTCATAAGTTGTTACTTTCAGTGCAGTTGTAACCAAAAGTACAACTTTGTCGAGAATTACCTGTAATAAGATGTTCACTTTCCCTCCAGTTGCAGTAGAGGCAAAGCAGATCTTTAAAAAGAAACCTCAAAATGATTAAATACTTATTTTAGTATAAACAGATTGTTGATGTATGTTATGTATATTTTGTTAAAATATTCCAAAACATGAATTTTCATGTCTTTTAAGTCACTGATTAATATTTAGAAGGAAAGGGGGGGGGGGGGAACCAGGATAGGCTGCATCCAGAACTGATGAGATCTACAAACAGAGCAATCTGCTGGGTGAATGCTCAGATGCAAACTAGATATAATATTATACTGTTGATTGTATTATTGCCATTATAAAGTAAAAGAGGAAGAAGTTCCTTCTCTAACACAATTAACATTTAGAACTGTAGCCAAGGGAAACAAACCGGAGACATGCGCTTGTGACGTCTCGGCTGGACTACTGTAATGCTCTCTACATGGGGCTCCCCTTGAGATGTACCCAGAGACTATAGCTGGTCCAGAACGCGGCTGCGCGGGCAGTTATGGGAGTCACTAGATACTCCCATGTAACACCACTCCTGCGCGAGCTGCACTGGCTGCCTGTGGCCTTTCGGGTGCGTTTCAAGGTGTTGATTATCATCTTTAAAGCGCTCCATGGCACAAGACCTAGTTATTTGCAGGATCGTATCCTGCCCCATACATCCCTCCGGCCGATTCGCTCACACAGAGAGGGACTTCTCCGGGTGCCGTCCACTAGGCAGTGCCAGCGGGCGACGCCCAGGGGAAGGGCCTTCTCTGTGATGGGCCCGACTCTCTGGAACGACCTACCCCCGGATATTAGAACGACTACGGACCTCCGCGCCTTCCGCCAAAAAGTAAAAACCTATTTGTTTCATCAGGCCGGCTTGGCCTAATCTATGCTCCTCGCCCCAGTCTGTTTTCTCAAATTGTTTATTGGGTTTTAATGGGTGGTAATTTTAATGGTTTTTAAATTTTGTACAGGGTAGTTTAATTCGTTTTTAAATTTGTGTGTATTGTATGTTTTTAGTTGGTTTTTTAATTTTCCTGTACACTGCCCCGAGTCCCTTCGGGGAGAGGGGGTGGTTTATAAATATAATAAATTATTATTATTATTATTAATTAAGAAATAAATGATGTGGTTGAGCCAACAAGGGGGGGGGAAGCATATTTGGATGAACACTTTTGATCAAAGGTCTCATAGAGAAGGTGGGGAGACGCTATCAAGGCATGAAGGTCTCCAATAGCACCTGAAAGTAGAACAAGAAGCAATGGAAACCAACCAAGGAGAGATCCAATCTAGAACTAAGAAGAAAATTCCTGACAGTGAGAACAATTAACCAGTGGAACAGCTGTCCTCCAGAAGTTGTGGGTGCTCCATCACTGGAAGTTTTCAAGAAGAGGCTAGACAGCTGCTTGCCCAGAATGTCATAGGGTCTCTTGCTGGAGCAAGGGTTGGATTAGAAGACCTCAAAGGTCCCTTCCAACTCTCTGTTACTCTGTTAAGGTTAATTAAGGGATTAATTTAACTTGGTTACAGTATAACCAATTACAGATGAGATGGAAAGAAGATAAAAAAACTGGTTTAATGGAGCATGAAGTAGAACTGGTCAGACAGATAAAGGACACTAGCCCAATGCATATTAAGAGAGTTTATAATGTCTTGCTAGAAAGGGATTCAGAAACTGAACTGGTTAAAGATTGTATGATTAAATGGGCCCAGAATTTTACTGAACCAGTTATGATGGATACGTGGGAAAAAATATGGATTCAGAATGTTAAATTTACAGTCACAGAATTTGCGGGAAAATTTTTATAAAATGTTTTACAGATGGCATTTAGATCCTAAGAAATTATCATGTATGTACCCTAATGTTCAACCAAAATATTGGAGATGTGAGTGTTTAGATGCTACATATTATCACATATGGTGGACTTGCAAGAAAGTTAAGGCTTTCTGGATAAAAATTTGGTGGGTTATGCAAAATGTCTTGAAGAAAAAAATACAATTTACTCCACAACTGTTTTTATTGGATATAGTTAGGGATTTTACATTGGGTGAAACAAAATTGATTTTGTATATGGTGACAGCAGCTAGACTGCTGGTGGCCTAGCATTGGAAGAAAGATGTTTTGCCTACTATAGACCAATGGACGCAGAAGATGGCTCAATTTGTTGAAATGGCGAAAATTGGGAGGGAATTATACTGATACTTGTTTTATGTATTCTAGGTTGAAAGAGGGGGGGGGATAGGGTATAATATCTGGTCCTGATTTATGTAGTTTATGTTGGGGGAGGGGAGTAAAGGGATATAATATTTGTACCTGATTTATGTTTTTTTATGTTGGAGGAAGGGGGGGGGGGAAGGGGGAGAAAAATTTGTTGGTGGAAAACTTTTTCAATTTAAAAAAAAAAAGAGACTGCACAGCTACTTGCCCAGAATGTCATAGGGTCTCTTGCTGGAGCAAGGGTTGGATTAGAAGACCTCAAAGGTCCCTTCCAACTCTCTGTTACTCTGTTAAGGTTTGCCACATGAGATAATACAAGGTGCCAGGGTTCCAAATAGCATTCCCAATGAAATAAAACTCCAAGGCTTGAGTTTACTCAAAGTTCCATTTTATTAGAGATGTCATGTTGGCATGGACATCTTTGGAATGGATTTCCAGAGAGAGAGAGAAATTGCAGACTACAGGAACCAGGTGTCAGAGTTCCAAATAGCATCCAAAATAAAATAAGAATCCAAGGCAAGAGGTTCCTCAAAATTCCACTTTATTAAGAGAGCCATGTTGGCACATCTGGGAAAATCTGAATCTGAAAGCTTCCAGGTTTTTCCACCTGGCTGAAAGTTCAAGACCCTGTCCCAACACCCACAAGTCCATTGCGTGGTCCAATCCTTCATTGCCATGAAGAAAGATTCCTTTATCCACACCCGTCCAAGTGCCAGGTCAAAAGCGACCTTGACTTTCTGAGAAAGAATGTTGTTATGGCTAAACATCCACCCAACTCTGTATAATCCCCCCTCCCATTTTCCCACAGATCTGACACAAGAAAGCAAGGAAAAAAAGTTGTCCACACCAAAGTCTTGGCCAAAAAGTCACCAGCCACGCCAGGCCAATAAATGTTATATGTCCAAGCAGAAGAAATGCTTCTTCCTGATGTCCTCATCACTAAAGGTTTCCAAGAAAATGCTGGACAGCCACTTGTCAGGGGTGCCAAACTCGATTTCATTGAGGGCCACATCAGGGTTGTGTTTGACCTCAGAGGGCCAGTGTGTGCATGTGTTTGTGGTGGAGTGTGTGTGTCATGGTGGGCATGGCTGAGCTGTCCATGGCCAAGGTGGGCATTTGACCCAGATTCAAGATGCATTTCCCCCCTTCTTTCTATCCACTGTTCTGTACTATAACCATTTTTCCTAACTATTTTCCAGATATTACTGGAAAACATTTATTACTTATTCTTCATACTCTGCTAAACTGTTTATTTCTAAATTTATACCCCATTGTTTAATAGTAAATTGCTTTTCCAGGCAGAAAAGCTATTTATATGATTGTATTTTTTATTATTCAACCAATAATTAAAAAAATACAATAGCATAAATAACATGATAATACAAGATGTAACAGCAGAGGTAAAGTTCCAGCATAGTAAATAGAAACGGCTGTCAATTATAGACTGTTGATGGTAGATTAAATGGGCCTTGGTATCTTTGCCCTGAATAGAGGGCTGGACTAGAAGACCTTCTTCCATCCCACAGATTCTCTGATAACATCCAAGGGTGAAATGCTACCGGTAGTAAAAAAAAAAAAATGCTACCGGTTCGGGCGAACCAATATTTCCAACCATCAGCTGTGACACACGGTTTATATTAGCTAGAATCGTCGGATTTCCTGCGTGGCACAGCGGATTCACTCCCCCCTTGCTGTTCTACTTACCTTTGCAGACTCGGTAGCAGGCTGTCCCCCCCCCCCCCCCCGGATGTCATCACATCCCATTTTTGACGCCCTGAGCATGCGCGGAAGATCCCGAGCATGTACGAAGGTGGCGCGTGTGCTCGCATTTACGAAGGTAAGTTGATTTCACCCCTGATACCATGGCCTGGTTTTTTTTTCAATAACACCACTACTACCCAAGGGTGGGTTCCAGCAGTCGCTACTGCTGGTTCACTCATGGGCACGCTGCACCTGCTTGATGCGCATTACACGTGCATGCGCAGTGCAATAAAAATGTCTCTGCGCGTGCGCAGAAGCAAAAAACAAGAGAACCAGTATGGGGGCGTGGCAGGCCAGCAATCCTGCCGCCAAACCACTACCGGTTCAGCCAAACTGGTCCAAACCGGTAGGAACCCACCAGTGCTACTACTACTCCTGGGCAGAGAGACCATTTATTTGCCAATTTTGCCCACCCAAACATTCTGGTATAGCTAATAAATGGCCTCCAAAGCAGTGGTGGGTTTCTGCAGGCTCGCACCTACTCGCGAGAGCCGGTTGGTGAAATTTAGAGAACCGGTGAGAGGGGGTTCCACTGGCGTACCTGGAAGTAAATCTGGCCCACCGCTGCCAGTGACTCAACGGGAAGGAAAGGAAAGGAAGGAAGGAAGGAAGGAAGGAAAGAAAGAAAGAAAGAAAGAAAGAAAGAAAGAAAGAAAGAAAGAAAGAAAGAAAGAAAGAAAGAAAGAAAGAAAGAAAGAAAGAAAGAGAATTTATCATCACAATTGAGTCCAGAATTTTGGTTGCTAAGCAAGAGCGTTGTTAAATGAGTTTCACCACATTTTAAAAGGTGGCCACTCCCACCCTGTCACTGACTGCCAAGCCACGGCCACAAAATAGGCCACACCTACAGAGTAGGTACTAAAAAAATTTGAAACCCACCATTGCTCCAAAGTTGCAAGACCAACAAATGCAGGAATTCTGTTTAATAAGAAAACGAGTACGCTGAGATTTCAAGACTAATGAGAGGTCTCGTTTGTAAAGGCTACCAGGGAACAGTTAATTTACTAGTTGGCTAATGCTCTTCTCCTGAACGTCCTTTAAAACCAAAAAACCCTAAAGAAACCCAACCTTTCATAAATGATATATATTGGATTGTTGCCCAGCAAGGAAATATCGGTTATGAATAATGTTTCTACCTCCATCATTGTCAGGGTTTTAATATTCCTAATTACTTATAAAAGCTATGATATTTAAGGTAGGAAAATCCTCTGGCTTTAAATCTTTTTTTTAAAAAGGGATCCCACAATTATCCTTTTCTAAATCATTTGATGCTGTGCACAAGTAGCGAACATGACTTTGCATTTCTAAGCCTGTTCAGACTTTATTTATAGATTGATTGACTGGATTTATATATTTAGTTCATATATTATTATATTATTTATGATTCCATTCTATACCCTACAATGAGCCTTTCTGCATTTGCAGAGTAGCAGAGGTGGCTCACATCCTATTTGACTGTTGCTTGTATAAAGAGAGAAGAAATAGGGACCTTGGTCCATAGACCAGATGAAGGACCCATTGGGATCCCCATATCAAAACAATTTACATCATGTTGTGGCCAGAACTGGAAAATGACATTTAACACAGCACAGGACTTAAAACAAATTCGTTTGGTTGAGATCTGCATATGTGGGACTGATAGATTGTAAGGGTGACACCGAAATATAATTTTAGCTCATTTTATTCTATTTTACACATTTATGTATTAGATTATATTGTATCTTATCCCATAACTATTGTATTTTTACCCTACTCTTATTTTAAATTGTTTGTATAGGATTTTAGGGTGATATGTGTCTGAACCTTGTGCTTTGATATGGCCTATAGGCCAGTGTTTCTCAACCTTGGCAACTTGAAGATAATAATAATAATAATAATAATAATAATAATAATAATAATAATTTTAATTTATATCCCGCTCTCTCTCCCCAAGGGGACTCGAGGCGGGGCACAGGCAATTAAAAATACAAATAAACCACAAACAAATACAAAATACAGAGTTAAAAATAGATTAAATAGATCCTGCGCTAAAACCCATAAACTAAACTAAAAATTACCCCTAAAAAACCCTAACCTAAAAAGAGACTACCCAAGGCCGGCCAGACGAAAAAAGTGCGTCTTTAATTTTAAGCGGAAGGAGCGGAGGTCCGTGGTTGTCCTGATATCGGGGGGAAGGTCATTCCAGAGGGCTGGGCCCGCCACAGAGAAGGCCCTTCCCCTGGGCGTCGCCCGCTGACAAAGTCTAGTGGACGGCACCCGGAGAAGTCCCTCTCTGTGGGAGCGAATCGGCCGTGAGGATGTATGGGGCAGGATCCGATCCCGCAGGTAGCTAGGTCCCGAGCCATGGAGCGCTTTGAAGATGGTAATTAACACCTTGAAGCGCACCCGGAAGACGACAGGTAGCCAGTGCAGCTCGCGCAACAGCGGTGTTACATGGGCAAACCTAGAGGTGCCCATAATTGCTCGCGCGGCTGCATTCTGGACCAACTGAAGCCTCCGGGTACACCTCAAGGGGAACCCCATGTAGAGAGAGTTGCAATAATCCAGTCGGGATGTCACGAGAGCATGAGTGACTGTGCGAAGGGCGTCCCGATCCAATAGGGGGCGCAACTGGCGTACCAGGCGAACCTGGTAAAACGCCCTCCTGGCCACGGCTGTCACTTGATCTTCCATGGACAGCCGGGTATCCAGGAGGACACCCAAGTTGCGCGCCCCATCCACAGGGGCAAGATGTTCGCCCCCTATGGCCAGCGTTGGAGAGAGCTGGTTGAATCGGGCAGCCGGAAACCACAGCCACTCGGTCTTGGTCGGGTTGAGCCTAAGTCCGTTACTTCCCATCCCGCTGGCTGGGGAATTCTGGGAGTTGAAGTCCAGACATCTTCAAGTTGCCAAGGTTGAGAAACACTGGCCTATAGGCTAATCAATAAAGTTATAATCCAACTATATTTTTTATATCCTGCTGTGCATTTCAGGAACTCGAGGCTTCTTAGAAAAGACCTTAGTCTTCCCAGCCATCCCTCTTGTAAGAAACGCTGAACTGAATAAGAGTGCCTAAACCCTCCAGTGAATTTACCTAATATTGGGGTCTCCCTGGTCCGATTCCAACACCTTCCGCACTACATCTGATTGGCTCATGGGCTGAGAAGGAGGGACCAGCGCAAAGCCAACCAATGAGCTTCTGTAGGTAACGAGAGACTAGGTTTGGGATCTCCCTGCTCCTGGTTCAGGAACTTCACCACTAGCCATAATGGCTCTTGGGTTGAGAACGAGTTCCTCCCCCAAGGGAATCTCTATGGCTGAGGAGCGTCTAGATTCTCTAGATTCTAGAATTTAAGTCTCCCTCCTTCGATATCTTCACCATCATCCTTCACCGGCTCTCTGGTTCTTTTTTTGAACCATGTACAGAGGCTCTAGAGATCTGGCATCAACTGGAGAAGAAGGCATTGTCAAATCTGCCTTTAAATGATCATCCATCACTTTTCCCAGTGCTATTGTAACTTTGAGTTGTCAGTAAGTCAACTATTGTAAGTTGAGGACTTGTGCATTATTCCTTATGGGAAAAATGTATTTGGCACTCATCGTTTGGGATACTCATCGTGCCCCTTGGAACCAATTTAGGATGAGTGCCGAGGTACCACTGTATTCTGTAGGAAATTTATCCCTTTTTTCCCCCTTATGACCATTTTGGACTCTCCCAGAAAGAGCCTCTCACTGCAATTCTCTTTTTGTCTCCTCCCTCATCTCTGTCTGAGTCCAGTTGCATGACCACCCTGGGCATGGAGACGAGAGGAGTCACGTAGACTTCAGATCCAGATGCATCTTGACAAAATTGAACCCTGGGCCCTATCTAACAAAATGAAATTCAACGTAGAGAAATGTAAAGTCCTACACTTAGGCAAGAAAACCCAAAAGTGCACATATAGACTGGGAGAAACCAGGCTTAATAGCAGTAACTCTGAGAGGGATCTTGGAGTCTTAGTGGACAACCAGCTAAATAGGAGCCAGCAGTGTGTGGCGGCAGCCAAAAAAGCCAATGCAATCCTAAATAGCATTAACAGAGGGATACAATCAAGATCAAGGGAAGTACTAATACCACTCTGTGAAACCCTAGTAAGACCACACCTAGAATCCTGCATCCAGCTTTGGTCACCACACTGTAAAAAAGATACTGAGACGCTAGAAAAAGTGCAGAGAAGAGCAACCTGCATGATGTGGGGACTGGAGGCTAAAACATATGAAGAACAGTTGCAGGAATTGGACATGGCTAGTCTAGTGAAGAGAAGGGCCAGGGGAGACATGGGAGCAGCCTTCTAATATTTGAGGGGCTGCCACAGAGAGGAGGGGGTCAAGCTAGAAATAAGAAGGAATTTTTTGACAGAACAATCAACCCATGGAACAGAAATTGTGGGAGTTCCATCACTTGAGACTTTCAAGAAGACTATTATCCACCAAAAATAGTGTAGGGTCTCCCGCTTGAGGGGGGGTTGGACTAGATGACCTATAAGGTACCTTCAAACTTTGTTAATCTGTTATCTGTTAACTCTTAAAGAAAATTATATATAAACCTATATTGCATTTCAGTCATTCATGCAGCAATGAAATCAACAATCTCTAAACCAACCAACCAGCATGGTATAGTTGTGATGCCATTAACAGAGGGATACAATCAAGATCAAGGGAGGTATTAATACCACTCTATAAAGCCTCAGAAAGGCCACACCTAGAATCCTGCATCCAGTTTTGGTCGCCACCTTAAACTGCAGCCATGGCTTCAAACAACAAATCACCACAAAAGGTCAGAGCAGCATCTGGGGAGAACGTTCCAGAAGAATTACTCTATTATCTTCATCCTTGTTGGAGGTGCTTGTCAAAATTTCTGATCAATAGTGCAAATAGGAGGTAGTGAATTTAATAACTCTTTCTTTCCCTCCTATGGAACCAAGTTGTTCCAGCAGAGTTAACAAGCTTTGTTTCATTATAACAGCGACAGATACAGCATGGCCGTTTGCATAACACACCACTATTGGTGCCGCACTGGACTTCTGCTTTGGCAAAATAAATACATAAAAAATCACGGAGCCAGCTAAGATCACAAAAATGATTTTTTTTATTTGTATTGTAACTCCTACATGGATGTTAACACAAAGAAATGATTGAATGCATGGAGTTTATGATATGAAATGTATGTATTTCTTTCCACCTTTTATTGAAATTACTTTGTATGAAGTCTCGGAGGAGGTTACCAACCCTGACATGGAAGCTCTAAAATATTTGTTAAATACCCTACACCAGGGGTCTCCAACCTTTGCAACTTTAAGTCTGAAGGACTTCAGCTCCCAGACTTCTCCAGCCAGCAAAGCTCTGGGAGCTGAAGTCCTTCAGACTTAAAGTTGCAAAGGTTGGAGACCCCTGCCCTACACACCCCTTTCCTATTATAAAATTGTAAAATCAATAAAAATTGTTATACAAAAAAAAATAATCACGGAGCCAGCAAATATACAACTCACTTGCCAAATTAAAAAGGGGTCACATGAATTAGGGCCTTTGCAAACAAATAAAAATAAAAAATAGAAGGATTTGAACGCAGCAGACAAACCTGATTCTTTCCATAGGAAACGGCCAAGTGGCTGGCCGTGAATCAGACAATTTTACACAGAGAGAAAGAGACAGAGACACACACACACACACAAAGACACAGAAACCTTTTCGGCCCGGAAAAAATAAGGCCACCTATCACAAGAAGCGAAACTTCAAAATAGCTCCTGCACAGTTCAGAGGCCTTAAATAGGTCAGTGCTTCACCGCGGCTGTCACAGAATTGGACTCAGCCCAGGTAAAAGGTGTTTTAAAGGCTTGGGAGGGAGTTACTGGAAAAAGGGATAATTCAGGCTGACAAGGAGAGGAGAAGAATAAGGGTCTCTGTGTGGTTCACCCAGGATCTTGGCACAGATACGAGCTAATGAGCACCTGTAAGCTCTTGGTCCAGCCACGGCGCCTTTCCCAATCAGACCAACCACCGGTTTTCTCTTGGCAGAAAGAATGCCACATCCCACCTAGAAAGCAGAATGCATCCCCGAACGGGGGAAGAGCGCCAGGCTTCCTCTGCAGCGGCTCAGCCACCAGCGAAAGCCGCTTGGACACCGAACAATGAATGACTAATAGAGGAAAGGATGACATTTTTTTAAAAAAACGACTTTGCAGAAAAGTATCTAAGAATAAAAGCGTGAGAGAAGCCGAGGCCTCCTTGGAACCGATCCTTATCTCAAAATAGAAACGGCGGCATTTTAAGGAAGGGATTTATCATGGGGAAGCATCCGCTTCGAAGGCAACGTAAGCTTGGGGAAGGCAGGTTATTTCATAATTATGGGACTCACCGCTGGAGCAGTCTGGCCCTCCCCATCCGGGCTCGCAGTGACAGGTGTCAGGGGACACGCAACGTCCGTGGACGCATTCCTCAGTGCAGAGAGCTAGGAACAGAGAGAGAGGCGTGTTAGCTCAATGTCGCAGGCCAGAAAAGCTGGCATCATACGGGTATGCTGTTATTAAAATTTCAAGCAAACTCATTTGTTTTTGTTTTTTTTAATGCCCAGAATTTAATTTCAAATTTTAACGGGAAGGCTAAAAATCCGGGAAGCCCTCACTGTTCTCATCTAGGCTCCCCCCAGCTGCACAAAGCCGAGTCCTCGTCCCGATAAACCCCTTTTATTTAATTTACATGAATTCCTCTCCAGCAAAGTCTTTCCTCTCCCAACGTCTTTCAAGGTAGCTCCCAATTACTGACCTTGATCAGACTTGGAGGGTGGCCAGGCCCATATCTTTCAGATGCCACAATACTTGGAATGCAGGAATGAACGAATTGTCTCCTGCAAACTCCACTCCCCTTTTGCTCCTCTTTTATTCCCTATGGGAGGGGCCATTCACTCTCCATCTGTGGCCTTACTCCCAAGTCGCCCCCTGTTCCTTAGCTGTTCCCTTCGTCTGGCAACTCTGCGTATGCGCACACTGGGAACAGCTCCAGCTGTTCTTCTGTCCCACTGATGTCTGACTCCGAAGGCAGCTGATAACTGGCATACAGCTCTGGCCCCCTCTCTGCCTCCGACACAGAGCCCTCCTCGGAGCCTTCCCCAGACTCCAGGACTGGCCCAGGTTCCTCCCCAACCCTCCTCACTGTCCGCATCTGCTGCCAGCTCTGCTGGTGGGACACAACAGATCCCCAAACCCCCAGTCTGTGGACTGGCACTGGTCCGCAGCAGGCCAACACACAAACAAGTGAAGCCCAATCTGTGGGACACAGGCAGCATGCAAAACCTCGCCCTCTCCAGTCTGCCGAAAAATCTTTCTCTCGGAACCAGGCCCTGGTGCCCAAAAGGTTGGCACCCACTGATCTACCAGATAGGGGGAGCCATGGGAAAGATTCACTTCCAAGGTCCACTAGATGGCAAAATTTCAGAGAAGGGGTCGGGAGCATGCCCGCCCTTTTCAATCCAGTGGGAGGGGCAAATGCATTTATTGGTTTATATATATATTTTTTTGAGTGGGGGGTGGCCTAGAGGTGGAGCTCTCGCCTCACAATCAGGGGCCTGTGAGTTCGATCCTAGGTAGAGGCAGATATTTCTCTCTCTAGGCGAGGGATGTCCAAACTTGGGAACTTTAAGACTTGTGGACTTCAACTCCCAGAATTCCCCAGCCAGCTATGCTGGCTGGGGAATTCTGGGAGTTGAAGTCCACAAGTCTTAAAGTTCCCAAGTTTGGACATCCCTGCTCTAGGCACATTGAGAATGTATCTGCTGAATAAAACTCCACACTGGCAACAAGAAGTTCAATGCTCTCTACATGGGGCTCCCCTTGAGGTGCACCCGGAGGCTCCAGTTGGTGCAGAATGCGGCTGTGCAGGGGATTCTGGGAGCTTCATGATGCTCCCACGTAACACCTCTCCTGCGCGAGCTGCACTGGCTACCGGTGGCCTTCCGGGTGCGCTTCAAGGTGCTTGTCACCATCTTCAAATCGCTCCATGGCTCGGGGCCTAGTTACTTGCGGGACCGTCTCCTGCCACATACCTCCCACCGACCGATTCGCTCCCACAGAGAGGGCCGCCTCAGGGTACCATCCGCCTGTCAATGCTGGCTAGCGGTGCCCAGGGGCAGGGCCTTCTATGTGGCAGGGCCAGCCCTCTGGAACGACCTCCCCCCCGAACTTCGGACTATCACGGACCTTCCCCACTTCCGGCGCTCACTCAAGACGTTCCTTTTCCATCAAGCTGGTCTAGCTTAGAGTTTAGAACTCTGGCGCGATACAGCTCTAGCCAATTAGTAAATGGATGTTGGTATTTTAAATGGGAATTTGAGCACAGGTTTCTTATTTAATTCATTTTAATCATTGTTATTGTATTTGTTGTTATTTATTTGTGATTTTTAATTCCCTGTGCACCGCCCTGAGTCCATCTTGATGGAGATAGGTGCGGTATATAAATTGAAATAAATTGAAATTGAAATTGAAGAAGGGCACCTGGCCAGTAAAACACTTCGCTAGCTCCATTCCATTGCTCAGACTCCACCACGCAAGGGGTTAGGGGTTGATTAAAAGATGATGATGATTTATTTAAAATTTTATGCCACCATCCTCCCCTGTCAGGTAACTCCAGAAAGCCTCAGGGAGAGGGCCCCCCCACAACTAACCTGGTCCTTTACCATATAGAACTTTAAGAGCAATAGAGAATTGCACCTGGAAGGAAATTGCGAGTTTGTGCAGGTGTAACATGGGTGAACCAACATTGGGCCTTCTCTGTGGCAGGCCCGGCCCTCTGGAACGACCTACCCCCCGACCTACGCACTATCTCGGACCTCCGCCTCTTCCGCCAACATCTTAAGACGTATATATTCCAACAAGCCGGCCTAGCATAGCCCCCCCGTTTCTGACTTTTTATGTATAAATTGCAATTTGGCAGGGTTTTAAATGGGTTTTAGCACGGGTTTAATAGTTTAATATGTTTTTAATGATGTATATTGTTTTTATTGTGGCTTTAATAATGCCTGTGCGCCGCCCTGGGTCCTAACAAGGAGAAGGGCGGGGTATAAATTCGAAATAAATAAATAAATAAATTGCCCAATCACAGTTTAGCACAGTGTTTCTTAACCTCGGCCATTTTAAGAGGGGTGGACTTCAACTCCCAGAATCCCCCAGCCAGCAATCCCAGAAAGACTGGGGAATTCTGGGAGTTGAAGTCCATCCCTCTTAAAATGGCCGAGGTTGAGAAACAGCGGTAGAGCATGTCGTTGACATAAGCCCAGTGGCGAAATCAAAGCGAAAGCTGCGCAGGACCAGGAAGAAGGATGCTTGTTGGTTTGAAAAATTTATATGCCCCCCGCTCCTCCTCGGGCTCTAGGCAGCCTACAAATATTCATATACAATAAAAATCATTAAAAACCCAGCTTAGAAAAAAAATCTATGCGCCTTTGATTGATGACTGCCTCCCAGCCAAGCACAACTCACGAAATTAGCCGGTTGCAAGATCGGCTTCGGAAAACAGCACTGGGAAGGCAGAAAGTTTTCTTCCGATTGGGACAGAACTGGGGGAAGTTAACCCTTGGGCTTTTCTTGCAAATCTTCCCTCCCCTGGTTTATGGTCCCAGAGCTTCCAATCAATGCAAATTTGAGGAGGAGGTGGGGGTTTCTTCCAAGGTTCTTTCCAAATCTTTTATTCCACTATCGGGATATTAATTGGGGGGGCGTGGGTTATGTTAACCCCCACATTATTCTCTTTTCAGGGCATACGTTTCTTCTGAGGAGAGGCTGCCTGTCAGGCCTGCAGCCGACTTTTCTTTGGGATTCTTTGACCTGCCACACTTTCTATAATTCTACTATGCATTTTCTATGGTGGGAAAATGGGAGGGAGGATTGCAAGGAGAGCGATGCGATGTAGCCATAACCACATTCTTTCTAGGAAGCCAAGGTCATCCTTTGTCTCTGCACCTCTGCACCTGACCAAAATTGGATGGGTGGAATGGCAGTGGGAGATTGGACCACGAGATGGACTTGTGGGCGTGGGGGCAAGATCTGGAACTTTCAACTGGGTGGGAAACCCGGGACGTTTTCAGATTGGGGTTTCCCCAGATGTGCCCACATGGCTCTCTTCATCAATTGGAACTTTGAGCAATACTTTGCCTTGGAGTCTGATTTAATTTTGGATGCTATTTGGAACGCTGACATTACGGCTATTTAGGTTTGAAAAGTTATTCTTTTCATGCCTACTTTGATGACCAGACAAGAAAGAAAATTGTAGTGGTAAATTGGATTCCTTCGCAGACAACGGCTGAGGGGGAAATTTGCAAAGGCTGACAAAATATTCCTTTCTTGGGCATCCCCTCCCCCCTCTCTTCATGGAAGAAGGATGAAATGCAAATTCAAATAAGTGAGAAAACACAGTTATCCCCTGTGTACATTTAATGCCTGCAATATGCCAGACAATAGCAGCTTGAATTCTGCTGTCAAATTCCCTGTGGCCTGTAACTCTTTTGAGTATTTAATTACTGGGTTTTTTTCCCCCTCTCCCTGAGCATTTGGGAAGATTCCCAGGCCTCTGTAATCCTAAGGATCTCTTGCAGGGACTGGAGGATCGTGAAAACGAAAGAAACCTATTCCTATTCCTGCACATATAGACTTGAAGCAGGCAACAAGATAAACCAGAAATTAAATTTCCAAGACGTTCTACCTCCATGGGGTGACCTTGGCTGGATGAATTGCCCTTGAATGAATTGTCCACACTGTCACTCAAGCACTCGTGACATCCCACTTGGACTATTGCAACGCTCTCTACATGGGGCTCCCCTTGAGGTGCACCTGGAGGCTCCAGTTGGTGCAGAATGCGGCCGCGCGGGGGATCCTGGGAGCTTCCCGATGCTCCCACGTAACACCTCTCCTGCGCGAGCTGCACTGGCTACCGGTAGCCTTCCAGGTGCTTGTTACCATCTTCAAATCGCTCCATGGCTTGGGGCCTAGTTACTTGCGGGACCGTCTCCTGCCACATACCTCCCTCCGTCCGATTCGCTCCCACAGGGAGGGCCTACTAAGGGTGCCAACCACCGGTCAATGCCGGCTAGCGATGCCCAGGGGTAGGGCTTTCTCTGTGGCAGGGCCGGCCCTCTGGAACGACCTACCCCCCGAACTTCGCACTATCACGGACCTTCCCCTCTTCCGCCGCTCACTCAAGAGTCTAGCTTAACGTTTAGATCTTATTTGTGACATAGCTCCTGCCAATTAGTAAATGGACGTTGGGTTTTTATTGGGAATTTTAGCACAGGCTTCTAATTTAATTCTTCTTAACTATATTAATTGTATTTTCTATTATTTATTGGTTTTAATTTCCTGTGCACTGCCCTGGGTCCATTTTGATGGAAAAGGCGCTGTATATAAATTGAAATAAATTCAAATTCAATTCAAATTTGTTCAATTGACCTCAATTTCCCTATCAATAAAACACAGTTCTCCCCATTTTCTTTCTGGAAGAGAATGAGCTACAGAACAAGAGGCAATCCAAAAGGCATATTCTCTCTCCAGCTGATTAAATGTAGCAATCGGAGGCCTGATAGATCAGCTCTAACTTATCCAGAAAGTTGTCGATATCAACAATTCCATTCCAGGTCATTCTTTTTTATTTCCTTCCTGTTAGCGCACATTTCTAGGTCCATCCACAAAGGAAGGGGGAGGGCGGGGGCCCGTCCTGCTGCCAGCTTTCCTTTAATTAATTTTTCATTCTATTAGCATTCCACATAATAGGATACACGGCTCCCCAAGGCACCTTCTAATGTACTTTCGCAAATGTTCGCGCCAGTTAATGGAACCGTCAAAATTGCTCGCCTCAAAACGGCCCAGCCCCAAATAAAGATGCGTCTCTCTTTACTCTCAGGCCATCCACCATCTCCCCACCCCCCACCCCCACGTCCCGCAGGAGTAAATAAAACTCCCCCTCCCACGTGCAAGGAAAGAGCTGTGGCGTTGCCTAGCAAAACCAGCCCTGCCTCTGCCAACCACTGGCTTCTGGGCTCGCCCCTCACCACGCACGGGGTCACTTCTCCTGAACAACCCAGAAGCTCACTGATTAGTATATTATTAGCATTCTTGGCATCCGGAGTTGGTTGGAGCTGGGTAATAGAAGGACTTGCATCAAACTCTTGCCAGCATGCCAAGTCGGGGAGCAGCAGATGCTTTCCCCAGGAGAGGTTGGGCTGCGTTGAAGGCCATGATGAGGCCCCTCGTTCCTCCACGGGGACTTTAAAGGAATTGGGGGGGGAAATCAAGGAATGGGGTCCTTCGATGCTTAACATTTGTTCCCTCTTGTCAGCCTCTGCTTTGCTGCTTGTTTTGGCTGCCATTGTAACGGGGAGGGGGGGTGGGCTGTGGTGTTTGGGGAATGGGATTAAATGGTGCAGGAGGGAATTTGGAGAAGGGAGTAAGTTCTCATCATCTACTTCGCATGCCGATGGCTGGTGCCTTGAGATGGTCAAGGCCAACCGTCCTGCATACCAACCTGATGATGCTCCTGGAGATGCAACCCACAGGACACCTGAGGGATTTGTGGATTGGACACTAGGGTGGGGAAAGTTGGGGGGAGGGAGTTGGATTCCTATGTATGATTTCGCACGCTTGGCTCTCAGACCTTGCTTTATTTAACTGCTTTCTTTTTATAACCGGTAAAAGTACTCTTGCTTCTTCAAAATGGAATTGAGTGGTTTCTTTCTTGGTTAATGTTGGATGCCGACCAGACACCTCTGCTATAAGGGCCAACAGACTTTTTCCTTGTGAAACCTCACACTGGCCGTGTCAATGGAGATTCTCAGCCATCCAGGTTTACGGTTGTCCCAAAGGTGCTTTTTCAAGGGGAAATTGGGGACTTTGCATTTCTTTGAAGGCGTTTTGCTTCTCATCCAAGAAGCTTCTTCAGCTCTGACTGGATGGTGGGGAAGTTGAATTCCATTCCCCACCATCCAGCTGGAGCTGAAGAAGCTTCTTGGATGAGAAGCGAAACGCCTTCAAAAACAACAACAACCAGAAAGTCCACTTGACTCTTGAAAAAAGCACTTTCGGGATACTCTACTGGAATTATTCCAATGTGTGACTACTAAACCTTAGTAGTCATACTATAACTTACATAATATGCAATATACACCAGGGGTGAAATTCACCAGGTTCTGACCAGTTCTGGAGAACCAATAGCGGAAATTTTGAATAATTCGGAGAACCAGCAAATACCACTTCTGACTGTCCCCAGAGTGGGGAAGGAATGGGGATTTTGCAGTATCCTTCCCCCTGGAGAGGGGAGGGAATGGGGAATTTGCAGTATCCTTCCCCTGGAGTGGGGAGGGAATGGTGATTTGGCAATATCCTTCCCCTGGAGTGGGGAGGGAATGGGGAATTTGCAGTATCCTTCCCCTGGAGTGGGGAGGGAATGGTGATTTGGCAATATCCTTCCCCTGGAGTGGGGAGGGAATGGAGATTTTGCAGCATCCTTCCCCTGGAGTGAGGAGGAAATGGGGATTTTGCAGTATCCTTCCCCTGGAGTGGGGAGGGAATGGGGATTTGGCAGTATCCTTCCCCTAGAGTGCGGAGGGAATGGAGTTTTTACAGTAACCTTCCCCTTCCCCATCAACCAAGCCACGGCCACAGAACCGACAGTTAAAAAAATTGCATTTCACCACTGATATACACAATATACATAACAAGATTATGTATGACTGCGTAATTAATCTAATGCATGATTGCTGAAAAAAATCTTGCTAGAAATTCTTAGGGTGGGACATCTATATGTCCTGAATGGTTCCGGTAATCCTTGACTAAGAACAGTCCATTTAGCGAGTGTTCAAAATTACAACCGCACTGAAAAAAGTGACTTATGACCATCTTCATACTTACGACCATTGCACCATCCCCATGATCATGTGAGCAAAATTCGGATGTTTGAGCAACTGACTCACAGCTATAACAATTGCAGGAGCCTGTGGTCACCTTAGGGCAGGGGTCTGCAAAGTTGGCTCTTTTAAGGCGGGTGGACTTCAACTCCCAGAATTCCCCAGCCAGCTATGCTGGCTGGGGAATTCTGGGAGTTGAAGTCCACCCGCCTTAAAAGAGCCAACTTTGCAGACCCCTGCCTTAAGGGATCCTCTGATGAGCAAAATCAACGGGGAAGCCAGATTCACAGATTCAACAGCCGTGCTACTAATTTAACAACTGCAGTGATTCACTTAGCAACTGTGGCAAGGAAGATCGTAAAACGGGGCAAAATTCACTTAGCAACCATCTCACTCAGAAACAGAAATGTTGGGCTCAATGGTGATCCTAAGTGGAGGATTACCCTTATATGGTCAGGGGGTTGGACTAGAAGACCTCCAAGGTCCCTTCCAGCTCTATTATTCTGAGGCTCTGGTCTTCTAATCCAGATCCACCCTTTGCTTCCTACCATGGCCCCTCAGAGGGGGTCCTTCCAGCCCCAAAGACCATTAAAGCAGCTACTTAGGATTAAAGCCAGTTCTGCAGGATTGCATGGAAGCCCCCAACCGGAGGACAGCCAACAGTAATTATTATTAACTGCTACTTATTAGGAGGATAGAAATTAACCATTAAGCATATGCTTGGTACACCTTCTGCAAATTAGCAGCCTCCATGCACGGTGGGCTGTAATTTCCACCGTCCTCAGCTGGCAGACCTCGCTGGGAGCTCCAAGAGTGATTGTCCAGTGCTTCAGGAGGCCGTCCAACTGCAGGAGGCTGGGAGGGTCCAGATGGCTGAGATGATTTTAAAGGGCTTCCAATGCCGACTGTAATGAGAGCTGAAATCCATTCCAAATGCTGACAGATTTTCTTTTCCCCCATGGGAGGGAAGGTTTTTAGCGTTTGGTGTTTGCTGCAAATTGATACATCGCTTCGTTTTCTTATTTAGATTTCGACTCCATCTTTCCGTCTCACGAAAGTTTTGAGGCGGCTTAGTTTCCGAGCTGCCTCTACCCAGAAGCTGCAGCTGCTGAGTTACTACACAGCAGCTGCAACTGTGTGTAGATTGGGCCGAAACACTGGAGTGGCCCCCACCTTGAACAGTTTCTAGGGTGAACCTCTCTGGTGCCAGCCCAACACCTTAACCGTTATACCCATAGCCCTTGACTTATAACCATAAATGAGCCCACAAAATCCGTTGCTAAACGAGGCAGTTGTTCTGTAGGTTTTGTCCCACCTTACAACCCTTTTGCCACTTTTAAGCAAATCGCTAGAGTTGTTAAGTGAATCATATCAGCAGTCACCAACTGGTAGTCTGTGAGAAAAGCAGAAAATGTATTTGCCTTATTTATAATAAGGGCCCTGGGTCCGCTTGGAGAAGGGCGGGGTATAAATATAATAAAAAAAAATAAAAATAAATAAAAATAAATATTGCACTAAATCAGGGGTCCTCAAACTACGGCCCCTGGGATGGCTACGTGCAATGAACGCTTGTGTTGCTGCAGAGAGTCTCCCCCTTTGGGCCATTTTTGTGTGGGTCGGAGGGGGGCAGAAATTCCATCTTGGGGTCTGCTTCAGCCTCCTGGTGGGGGACTTTGGGCGAAGGCTGGAGAGAAGAGGCGCTGGTGGCAAAGAGTCGGAGGCCTCGTTCCAGTGGGACTGCATCAGGGCCTGGAACTGGCTGACCATCTCACTCCGCTAAGACTCCAGGCCCTGGCACCAGGCCTTGCACTCCCGCAGCTCTTCCCTCTGCTTGGAAAGCCTATGCTCGTAGTCCTCAGTGAGGTGCTTCTCGGTCAGATCCAATTTGAACTGAGCCAGCTGTTTTGCCAACTCTTTCTCATGGCGGCTGCTTAGCTCCAACAACCGCTTCCTGTTGGAGCCCCAAAGAGCCCAGGTGGGGAGGCGAGGAGTGTTTGGGAGGGGAGGGGCAAGTAGAGGCCGGCAAGGCAATTCTCAACATGAGTGACGTTGAGTTGGTCATGCCCACCCAATCACATGACCACATGATCACAGGATCGTATCCTGCCCCATACATCCCTTCGGCCGATTCGCTCCCACAGAGAGGGGCTTCTCCGAGTGCCGTCCGCTAGGCAATGCCAGCAGGTGACGCCCAGGGGAAGGGCCTTCTCTGTGATGGGCCCAACCCTTTGGAACGACCTCCCCCCCCCCCCGATATTAGAACTACTACGGACCTCCGCTCCTTCCGCCAAAAAGTTAAGACCTATCTGTTCCATCAGGCCGGCTTGGCCTAATTTATGCTCCTCGCCCTAGTCTTATAATGTTTTTATAAATTTTAGTACAGGGTTATTATTTAATTCGGTTTTAATTATGTATGTATTGTTATGGTTTTAGATGTTTTTAATTTTCCTGTACACCGTCCTGAGTCCCTTCGGGGAGAGGGGGCAGTTTAGAAATTTAATAAATTATTATTATTATTATTATTATTATTATTATTATTATTATTATTATTATTATTATTATTATTATTATTATTATTATTATTATTATTACCTAGCCATGCCCACCCAGCCAGTCATTAGGCAGATCATATTAGTGGTCTGTGAGATTTAAAATTATGAATTTAGTGGGCCCTGAGGTCCGAAAGGTTGGGGACCCCTAAATCATGTGGTCATTAAGTGAATCTGGCTTCCCCCGTTGACTTTGTTGAAAGCCAACTGAGAAGGATATGACTGGTGATCACGTGACTCCAGAACCTTGCAAGCATCATAAATATATTCCAGTTGCATCTGAATTTTGATCATGTTGCCATGGAAGTGGTTGTAAGTGTGAAAACTGGTTATGAGTCATTTTTTCCAGTGCTATTGTGACTTCGAATGGTCACTAAGTGAATGGTTGCAAGTCAAGGAATACCTATAGTGTAATGGCTAGCAGGAATAGCCTTGAGGAACAGGAGGAAGAGCCATCAGCAAATTTCTCTTATCCACTCAGATAAGAGAAATGTGAGTCTGGGCCCAAACTGTAACCTGGGAAAGCATCTATTTATTTATTTATTATTTATTTATTATTTACACTTATATACCACCCTATCTCCCGAAGGACTCAGGGCTGTGCACAGAGGAATAAAAAGTAGTGAAACACAATGAAAATATAAAAATTAAAAATAGATTAAATACTAAATCTGTGCTAAAAACCTATGGTTAAAAGCAAGTAAAAATTATAAAATTGTTCTAAAATTGGGACTATATCGTTAAAAACTATGCTAGGCCAGCCGCATGTAATAGATATGTTTTTAAGGTCCGGCGAAAGAGGAGTAGGTCTGTGATGGTACGAAGAAGCAAGATCTTCTCTAGTTCTCAGGAAGATAAAGGGCGAATGAGGGGAAATTCATTCAAACCTCTACGATTCCGTTGCTTAATATTTTAGTAAAAGTAGTATTGATACACATTTTCTAGAACAGGAATTCTGGGAGTTGAAGTCCACAGGTTGTAAAGTTGCCATAGTGGCCCACCCCTATCCCTGGAGCGTGTAAGAGGCAAGAATGCAACTTTTGTCAGTACCCTGGAGAGCTCCCTGCTGAAAATCAGAAACCAGATTGCTTCAGTGCTCAACTAAGACCAAAAAAGGCATTCATTTATTTACCGTATTTTTCAAACTATAAGAAGCACCTGTGTATGAGACACACCAAGATTTCAAAGAGGCAAGAAAGAAAGAGAAGTTTTTGTCCTCCCCGGCCTCTGGCAGCACTCTGCAGGCTTCAGCAGGGCTGGGGAAAGGCAAAAATGCCCCCGTTTTTGCAAAAATGGGCCATTTTTTTGCAAAACCTGGAACATTTTCCCTTCCCCCAGCCCTGCTGAAACCTGCACAGTGCTACCGGGGGCTGGGGGAAGGCAAAAACACCTTCGTTTTTGCAAAAAACAGCCCATTTTTTGCTCTTTATTTTTTTTTTTGCAAAAATAGGGTGCGGTTGCGGGGCATTCGGAAGGCCAAAAATGGCTGTATTCAGTGTATAAGACATACCAACATTTCCATGCTCTTTTAGGCTGGGGAAAGATGCGTTTTATACTCCAAAAAATACGGCAGTTTGTCACTTATGTACAAGATAACAGGAATAAGAATAGACATGAATAAGAACACAGGAAGTGGGTACAAATCAATGGGGACAGTAGGACAGGGAAGTTTGGCAGGCAGGTGCACTTATACCCACCCTTGCTTGCAGCTGAAATAATTTCCAGACTGGCTCCCATAATTTTCCCGGAAGAGAAATGCAGGAAGACCCTATACGAAACCCAGCACTGCCCCTATGATAGGGGGCCATAGAACCCATAGCCCATGCTTTCCTGTAGTATCGATTGTACACGGACATCGCCCACCAGTGGATCATCCCCCTCGTTCATTTAAATTTCCAGCACGCACTGGTAACTTTTATCTGCACTCTCTGTTTAAATAATCAAGATAAATCTATTTCTTGCACCATTTTTCTACTTTAATGTGCAAGCTTTGCGCGCGCCCCCTCCCAATTGTGGCTAATAGGTCTTGCTGTTAGGAGCTAGCTTTTGATTGATTGTGTTTGCATTGCTCAATGACCGAGATAAAGGTCTGTCCTTCTGCCTGTCTGTCTGTCTGTCTGTTGTCTGTCCAGAAGGGCTCCTCCTAAGACCCTGGAAGATTCAGCTTCTACATTGGAGCTGTCCAATAACAGAAGAACTACATCAATAGTAGTTTTCTCTCTGGTAACGCTAAGCTGCTAACTAGGGCATATAAAACCTTTGCCAGACCTATCCTTGAATACGGCTCACCTGCCTGGAACCCCCATTGACTGTGTTTCAGACATTAAAACATTAGGGAGGGTCCAGGGGCATTTGGCAAGAAGAGGACTCAACTCCTCTGCTCGTCATAAAATCCCAGAGACCACCAGGTTTGAAATTTTAGGCCTGGATAATCGTGAACTATGTTCTAATTTAAGCTTAGTGCACAAGATAATCTGCCATAACATCCTATGTGTAAATGACTACATTTACATCAACTGCAATTACACAAGGACTATCCATAGATACAAACTAAATGTCATCCGTTGTAATTTTGATTGCAGGAAAAACGATTTCACCCATAGAGGAGTAAATGTGTGGAACACCTTACCCGATCCTGTTAGTTCCTCTAGCCTCCCGTACCTTTGACCTTCAGCTGTCTACCATGGACCTTACACGATTCTTAAGAGGTCCCTAAGGGGGCGTGCATAAGCACACCAGTGTGCCTACCGCCCCTGTCCTACAGTTCCTTTTTATATGTACTCTTTGTATGTGTTTATGGCTCTGTTTTGCTTATTTGTATCCATTTATCCGTGCCATTTTTTTCAGGTGATTTTCCTACTTGTTTCCTTGCGCTTGTTGACAAATTAAAATAAATAAATAAAAACAAAATAAATATAAATAGCTCTGAAGGTGCCTATGCAGATGTTTTTCTCCAAGATTGGGGTGGCTGTAGCTGATTGACATCTTAGGCCTCGCTGGGTTCCTGTCTTCAGGATGTTCTAAGGAGTCCACCAGCCGCCATCACACAAAGAAGGAACATCTAAATGTTCCCATCAGGCTTATAGGTCACACGTCCTTTTGTGCAAAACGCACACACATTTAGATGTCGGGAGATCTGCCTGTCACAGGAGGAGGAGCCTTGCAATGCATTCTTATTAAAAACAACATTTCCCCCCCTCTTCAGCATCCAGGCAAAAACCACAGAGGCTCCATCAATCTTCCTAAATCAATAATGTTAATGCTGCAATATTTCCCTGTATTATTCCCAGCTTTTACTCCGCGCCAGTCAACGGGCAACTTTCACCGAGCCCCGCAACTCCAGACTCCCATTCGTCTTCTCAGAGAGGAATTACAAATCTTTTACAACTGAGTAATGAAGTTCAAATATCAGCTGAATCAGCACAGGACGTGACCCACGAATTTGTATTCTGGGAATTAGTTCAAGACGCTTTCTTTCCTGCCAGTCTTTTAGATTTCCTAGGGAGGTTTTTCCAAACATTAGACTTTCTGTAGGAAGAAAGGTTTTACATTGCCCGCTGTGTAAATTCAGGCTGGCTTTGTAACACCTTCCCGATGCTTAGTCTCATCGTTGAATAGAAAGAAGGACTAGGGGGAGACATGATCACGTGAAGGGTTAATACCACTTTATAAGGCCTTAGTAAGGCCACACTTGGAATCCTGCATTCAGTTTTGGTCACCACGATGTAGAAAAGACGTGGAGACTCTGGAAAGAATGCAGAGAAGAGCAACAAAGAGGATTAGGGGCCCTGGAGGCTAAAACATATGAAGAACGGTTGCAGGAGCTGGGTATGTCTAGTTTGATGAAGAGAAGGACCAGGGGAGACATGATAGCAGTCTTCCGATATCTCAGGGGTTGCCCCAAAGAAAAGGGAGTCAAGCTATTCTCCAAGGCATCTGAGGGCAGAACAAGAAGCAATAGGTGGAAACTAATCAAGGAGAGAAGCAACTTAGAACTGAGGAGAAATTTCCTGACAGTTAGAACAATTAGTCAGTAGAACAGAAGTTGCCTCCAGAAGTTGTGAACACTGCAAGTATTCAAGAAGATGTTGGATAGCCATTTGTCTGAAATGGTATAGGGCTTCCTGCCTGGGCAGGGAGTTGGACTAGATGACCTCCAAGGTCCCTTCCAACTCTGCTATTGTATTGTATTGATAGGTGTGCTCCAATTTTGTTGCCACAAAATAGATGGGTCAAACTATGGTCTTTCCTGAAGCACCAGAAAGCAGGACAAGAAGCGATGGATGGAAACTAATCAAGGAGAGAAGCAAGCTAAAACTAAGGAGGGATTTCCTGACAGTTAGAATTAGGCAGTGGAATTAACCCTTCAGAGGTTGTGGGTGCTCCAACACTAGAAGTCTTTAAGAAGAGATTGGACAGCCATTTGTCTGGAATGGGATAGGGTTTCCTGCCTGAGCAGGGGGTTGGACTAGAAGACCTCCAAGGTCCCTTCCAACTCTGCTATACTGTTACCCTTGCCATGCTGTGTGAGAAAACTAGAAATCAAATAAATGAAGACAATATCTGTAACAGCTCAGGGTTGAACTGTGGAATGTCCGCAAGCAGATACCCTTACATCGAATGCACTGACGACCTCCACTCTGTGCTGGTTGGCCTGCAGACATTTTGTGACCCAAATAGGTAACGTCATCAATGCTCCATCACCATCAACCCCACCATAATCAGGGCACCATAGATATTAATACAATACAATAGCAGAGTTGGAAGGGACCTTGGACGTCATCTAGTCCAACCCCCTGCCTAGGCAGGAAGCCCTATAGAACAAGGGTGTCAAACTTGCAATGACATGTTGTCGTCATGTGATGTAGCACAACTTTTCCTCCCTTTGCTAAGTTGGGGGTGGGCATGGCCAGCGTGTGACGCATCAGGCCCATGGGCTGAGATTGACAACCCTGGTTTAGAAGCAGCTGACTGTCGGGCCTGCAGCCGTCTTTTCTTTTGGGTTTTGGGCCTGCCGCACTTTCTATTATTCTACTATGCCTTTTCTATGGTGGGAAAATGGGAGGGGGGATTGTGTGGCGTTAGATGCTATGTAGCCATAACAACATTCTTTCCAGAAAGCCAAGGTCATCCTTTGTCTCTGCTCCTCTGCACATGACTGGAATGGGACTCATCCTATTCTATTGCTACACACATGTAAATATATTTTCATCTCCACCTCCAAATCTCCCTCCTAACTTTGGTGTTTTCAAGCTGTGCCAGTTGGGCCTGAAGACACCATTACAGATCCAGGCCACTTAACCCATGGATTCTCAAGAACAGTGTTCTCTAAGTCGGGGGGGGGGGGGTCATTTCCCCACGTAATGTCTGCCACCCATCTCTAAATCTAGCAGCTGCCAAGCCTCAAGCACGAACAAGAAAGCCAGCACCACAACACAGCCTCCTGCACAATTTCTGTAATGTTCATCCGGGATAAATACAGAATCTTGGGAAATTGGAAACCGTGTTTATTATGAGTTCTTGTAATGGCGATAAGCATACCTTGAGGAACAGGAGGAAGAGCTGCTATCAAAATAATCGATAAAAGAAACCTGAATAGGGGGCAGAAATGTAATATGAGAAAGTGTAGATCTTATAAAGATATAGGAAGGAAGGGGAAGGGGAGTGCATTCAGACTTGCAAGAATCTGTTACTTTAATAGCAATAAAATTCGTATTAGCGTTTGCATCTCTGGTTTCCTAGTACGGTTTAGCTTGAAGGCCTGACATCAATCTTGCAATTTATTGCAAATAAACCGATCATCAACTGATTTATTGCAAATTATGCCTGTGAGTAGGGATCTTCTCAAATAACTTGGTTAGCACCTGCTTGGATAGTTAGATAAGAGTCAATGGAATTAGAAGGAGGTGGTTTGACTTAATTCACTTGTGGCTACGTAGGGATTCCAGACTGATCCCTCTTTTGACTCCCTCCACCACAGATTCTGCCACTCCTCCTACAGGCCCTGCATGAAATACGTTCTCAAATGACATTTACACGCAGATATTTTTTACTTGATCACTGTTTTGGCTGTGGTTCAGTGGTGGGTTGCTACCGGTCCTGATCGGTACAGTTGTAACCGGTAGTGGCCTGGAGCAGCTGAGAGCGTATCGATACTGTGGCTCATTTGACGGGCCCGCCTGCGCTCTATAGCTGTATTTATGCCAAAAGGCACACTGCGCATGCGTGCAGAGTGTGCAGGGCCTCCACATGCCCCGACAAGCAGCCGGGTGTCACAGGGGCAGTGGATTGCACATCCATGTGCAGCACACCTCAGGCATGTGCACAGACAATCAGCATACCTGTAGCGACGGTAAGAGCAACGCAGAACTGCTGTGGTTCGTCTTCTTGTTCCTCAAGGATATTCCTTAAAGTTCCTTAAGATGGATACTTCGAATGACTTAACATATGTGCATTTCTCTCCCAAGGTTCTTACCACTTGAGCGAAATTGCTGTTTGAGAAATACCGTATTTTTTGGAATATAAGACGCACCGGAGTATAAGACGCATCAAGGTTTTGAAGAGGCAATTTTTTTTAAAAAAACCTTTTGCACTCTGCAAACCTCCCCAAAACGGCTCATATTTCACAAAAATGGGCCGTTCTATTTTTTTTAAAGACATGACTAGCCTTTAGGAGGCTT
Organism: Rhabdophis nuchalis; assembly: GCA_039707465.1. Classification (NCBI taxonomy): domain Eukaryota; kingdom Metazoa; phylum Chordata; class Lepidosauria; order Squamata; family Natricidae; genus Rhabdophis; species Rhabdophis nuchalis. The sequence continues at coordinate 19,921,390 of CM077659.1, forward strand.
GTAGAGTGCCCCCGAGGATGCCCCCCCAAACAAGCAAAAAATGGCCCGTTTTTGGTCAAAACAATTGCATGCATAGTGTTTAAGAGGCTTATAGAGTGTTCTCTATAAGGGGCAACATTGAGCAGTTTGTCACTCATTTCTGCCCTCCCCATCCCCCAGGAGCACTTTGAAAGCCTCCTAAAGGCTATGCACCGCCATTTTGGTGATGGGGGCATGGTTTCAGGAGGCAAAAAATGCTGTATTCAGTGCATAAGACGCACCCAGTTTTTCAGCCTCTTTTTTGAGGGGGATAGGTGCATCTTATACTCTGAAAAACACGATAAGCAAACAATGCAACCTCCCCTCCATCTACCTCTGGGACCGGTTCCCCTTTTCTTTCCCAAGCTCCCTGCAATCTCTCCTAGCAGCCTTCCGATCTGTCGGGACTGGGATTCCCAGAATCCCCCAGCTTCCGGCCAGATTGGCAAGGAATTCTGGGAGCTGCAAACTCAACAGGGCTCTTTGGGTAGGCTGATGGCCAGCTGCCCATTCCGGGATACAGGCGATGACGTTTGGGACGCGAGGCTTAAGCAAGGGCTGTTTTGAAACTAGAGCACGGCAGAGCTGGAGAAGTTGTTGCTGGCAGCAGCCCCGGGGAAAACTATTTTTAAACCCACCGCCCCCCAATGAAACTCTCGCAAGCGTGTGCCAAGGGGTTCTCCTGGCTGCAATGTATCATCGGAATAGCACGAGGACCGTTTAGTAATCTGGCACAGGCTTGATTTAAAGAGTGAATAAGTGGAATGAAGTGAGATTGTGCCAAAGTAGAGTGGGCTATTATCAAATGAGCCATTATAATACCCAACTCTAGACCTCTCTCTGGGCCCTCTCGTGTCGATCGGGAGACCCAGCTTACGGATGCAAAATTGTTTTGCATCTTTTCTGCTGGACCTATTGTAAAAACGGCAAACAATTCTTGATCCTGGTGGCTGCAGCACTTTAAAAAAAATATCTTCATTAAATTTCAAAGTCAAACATTAAACTGCAAACTAACCCAAAGGGGAAAAGGGAAAAGGAGGAACACAGCAAATTAAAAGTGACCACGAAAAAATACATCAAACAGAAATCACTTATTCAAAGCAAAGGAGATAAAAACAATTATGTAGTCAGGATGGAGAGGTACCCGGGCACTTTCATCATGGACAATTTATTTATTAGAATTTTTTTTTAATTCTGGCTTTATCATTTTCATAAATAACTCAAGATGGCAAACGTAGCTAATTCTCTGAGGAAGGAGCATTAGGTATGTCAGCCATCTTGAGTTATCTATTTTCGCCATCTTGAGTTATCCGTTTCCCCCAAGACAACAATTCTGTGAGTCGGGTTGTGTTGAGAGAGAATGGCTGCCCAAAGTCACCCAGCCAGCTTTCATGCCTAAGGTGGGACTAGAACTCACTGTCTCCTGGTGATTGGCTCAAAGTCACCCGACTGGCTTTCATGCCTAAGATGGGACTAGAACTCACTGTCTCCTGGTGATTGACTCAAGTCACCCGACTGGCTTTCATGCCTAAAGTGGGACTAGAACTCATTGTCTCCTGGTGATTGGCTCAAAGTCACCTGACTGGCTTTCATGCCTAAGGTGGGACTAGAACTCAGAGTCTCCTGGTGATTGGCTCAAAGTCACCCGACTGGCTTTCATGCCTAAGGTGGGGCTAGAACTCACTGTCTCCTTGTTTCTAGGCCAGCACCTTCACCACTAGACCAAACTGGCTCTATGTAATGGTTTCTGGTCACTTTCATTTAGCACTGAGAAACAAATAGTCCCTCCCCAAATTCAGGCTATGACTGAAGTGAGGCTGACCTAGGCACTTCCCCCCCCCCCCTCCCAATCATTCCAAAATAGTGTAATACCCTTTCTACGTATCCTCTGAGCAACAGACCTAGCGGGACTTAGGGCTTCAGGAAGCTAGTGCTCTAAAATCAACCAGAATCCTGCTATTGGTCGATGTGGTTGATGTGGTGGAATGTAGTCTGGATTCCCAGAAAGGAGGGAGGGGATTCCAAAGGAACAAAAAACAGCAAACTTCAGATACGTAGTAAGAGAGAAAAACGAGTAAAAAAAAGAGAGAGTGAAAACAGCTCCTCCCTAGGAATTCTGTTCTCCCCTTGACTTTGCTTGTCAGCTAGGAAGGTTGCAAATGGAGATCAAAGGACCCCAGGACCAATCAAATATAGAGCTAGAAGGGACTTGGGAGGTCTTCTAGTCCAGCCCCCTGCTCAAGCAGGAGACCCTATACCATTTCAGACAAGTGGCTGACCAGTCTCTTCTTAAAAACCTCCAGTGATGAGGCGCCCATGATTTCTGGAGGCAACTTCTGTTCCACTGGTGAATTGTCCTCACTGTTAGGAAGTTTCTCCTTAATTCCAGGTTGCTTCTCTCCTGGATTAGCTTCCACCCACTGTTTCTAGTCCTGCCTTCTGGTGATTTGGAAAATAAATTGACTCCTTCCTCTTTGTGGCAGCCCCTCAAATACTGGCTATCATGTCCCCCTTAGTCCTTCTCTTCTCTAGACCAGCCAAACCCAAATCCTGCAAAGATTCTTCCTATGCTTTTGTCTCTAGCCTTTCGCCATCTTAGTTGCTCTTCTCTGAACTTTTTCCAAAGACTCTCAACATCTTTTTTGTAATGTGGTGACCAACACTGGAGGTCTACACCAGGTGTGGTCTAAAATCACGCTGCAACTGTCATGAATATAAGCTGATTGCCAAGTATCCAGTTTACAGTTACAGTTTATTGGATTTGTATACCGCTCCTGTCTCCGAATGGACTCAGGGCGGTGCACAGCAGTGGTGAGTTTCTGCAGGCTCGCACCTACTCGCGAGAGCCGGTTGGTGAAATTTAGAGAACCGGTGAGATGGGGTTCCACTGGCGTACCTGGAAGTAAATCTGGCCCGCCGGTGCCAATGACCCAACGAGAAGGAAAGGAAAGGAAAGGAAAGGAAGGAAGGAAGGAAGGAAGGAAGGAAGGAAGGAAGGAAGGAAAGAAAGAAAGAAAGAAAGAAAGAAAGAAAGAAAGAAAGAAAGAAAGAAAGAAAGAAAGAAAGAAAGAAAGAAAGAAAGAAAGAATTTATCATCACAATTGAGCCCAAAATTTTGGTTGCTAAGCAAGAGCATTGTTAAATGAGTTTCACCACATTTTAAAAGGTGGCCATTCCCACCCTGTCACATGACTGCCAAGCCACGCCCACAAAATAGGCCACACCTACAGAGTAGGTTCTAAAAAAATTTGAAACCCACCACTGGTGCACAGGGAATTAAAATACCATGACAACAACAATGAATACAATACAATGATAAAATACGATTAAATTAGATAGCCTGTGCTAAAAAGTTGAACTAAAAATATTAAAATCTCTACCAATCCATTAAAAATATCCTCAAATCTAAAATCTAAGCTAAAACATAGACTAAAATCTAACTCTAAGCTAGGCCAGCTAGGTGGAAAAAGTGCGCTTTTAGTGATCGGCGAAAAAGGCGAAGGTCCGTGATGGTGCAAAGTTCGGGGGGGTAGGCCATTCCAGAGGGTTGGACCCGCCACAGAGAAGGCCCTTCCCCTGGGTGTCGCCAGCCGGCATTGACCAGCTGATGACACCCTGAGGAGGCCCTCCCTGTGGGAGCGGACCAGTCGAAGGGAAGTATGTGGTAGGAGACCCAAATTTTGATCATAGGCTCATAGGGATGCTTTAACAGTTATAAGTGCAAGGACCCATTATGAGTCTTTTTTTCCCTGTTGTGGTGCAATAGTTGGAATGCAGCTCCATAAGCTGGCTCTGCCCACAGGCAGGAGTTCGATTCTCATCAGCTCAAGGTTGATTCAGCCTTCCCTCCTTCCCTCCTTCTGATATTGGTAAAATGAGGACCCAGATTGTTGGGGGCAAGAGGCTGACTCTGTAAACTGCTTAGAGAGGGTTGGAAAGCACTATGAAGTGTATACATGTCTAAGTGCTATTGGCCTTCTTTCTCTCTCTCTCCTTCCTCCCTCCCTCCCGCACTAAGAAGTAAGTATATAGGTCTAAGTTCTATTCTATTTCTATTTCTATTTCTATTTCTATTTCTATTTCTATTTCTATTTCTATTTCTATTTCTATTTCTATTCTACTCTACTCTACTCTACTCTACTCTACTCTATTCGTGGCACAGTACTTAGAATGCAGCATTGCAGACTAACTCTGACAACTGACAGCAGACCCAGATTGTTGGGGGCAAGAGGCTGACTCTGTAAACCGCTTAGAGAGGGCTGGAAAGCACTGGGAAGTGTATTGCTATTGGCCTTCTCTCTCTCTCTCTCTTTCTTTCTCTCTCTCTCCTCCCTCCCTCCCTCCCGCACTAAGAAGTAGTATATAAGTCTAAGTCAGAGGTTCCCAAACTTGGCAACTTTAAGACTTGTGGACTTCAACTCCCAGAATTCTCCAGCCAGCTAGACCATTTCAGAGCCTGTATTTATAGCTCTCCTTAATGTTATCCCTCTTCTGTCACTGTCTCGCTATGCTGGCTGGAGAATTCTGGGAGTTGAAGTCCACAAGTCTTAAAGTTGCCAAGTTTGGGGACTCCTGATCTAAGTGCTATTCTATTCTATTCTATTCTACTCTACTCTACTCTACTCTACTCTACTCGTGGCTCAGTAGTTAGAATGCAGCATTGCAGACTAACTCTGACAACTGCCAGCAGGCCCAGATTGTTGGGGGCAAGAGGCTGCCTCTGTAAACCGCTTAGAGAGGGCTGGAAAGCACTGGGACGTGGTATATACCGTTTCCCTGAAAATAAGACCTCCCCGGATAATAAGCCCAATTGGGCTTTTGAGCGCATGCGCTAAAAGAAGCCCTCCCCTCAAAATAAGCCCTCCCTAAAATATTGCAACACAGCAGCAGCCATGAGGTGACCACGCTCGCCGCCTCCTGCACCTCAAAAATAATAAGACCTCCCAGAAAATAAGGCCAAGCACTTATTTTGGGGGTCAAAAGAAAATAAGACCCTGTCTTATTTTCGGGGACACACGGTCAGTCTAAGGCAGGGGTGGGCAAACTTTGCAACTTTAAGTCTGAAGGACTTCAGCAAAGCTGGCTGGAGAAGTCTGGGAGCTGAAGTCCTTCAGACTTAAAGTTGCAAAGTTTGCCCACCCCTGGTCTAAGGGCTATTGCTAAATGAATGGTTGTTAGTTGAAGGCTGCTTGTCAGCTCTTTTAAACATATCTAATGCGGCTGTTAGTAGGGCACCTACTAACAGCAGATCTTCATCTTAGGTGCATTTTTATGTTACAGTTTAATCTGCAAAAGGTTACTGCTCCGTCATTGTGGTGCTCTCCTCTGTATCATAATAAAATGCGATTAAAGCAGAATTCCCCAAATCCACTCCTGATGGGATCTGTATTGAGATGCATTAAACGAAACTATCCTAAACTAAATTAAGAAGCATGTACATCTATTTTTAATTGGGTTATTGGTACTTGCAAGGGTAATTTCCCTCTAAATAGGGGAAATCAGGATAAGACCATCAATAGAATAATTTGATAATACCTTGATAAGACCACACTTGGAATATTGCATTCAGTTTAAAAAATTCACAACGATACATATTTGTAAAATTTATTGAGGTTCTGGAAAGAGTGCAGAGAAGAGCAACAAAGATGATTAGGAGACTGGAGGATAAAACGTACGAAGAACGGTTGCAGGAACGGAGTATGTCTCGTTTAACAAAAAGAAGAACTAAAGGGTGACTTGATAGCAGTGTTCCAATATCTAAGGGACTAGATGACCTCCAAGGTCCCACAAAGAAGAGGGGGTCAACCTATTCTCCAAAGCAACTGTGTGTTTTCTATCTATAAAAGCTTTGTTGCCTATGCCATCCATCTGGTAAACTCCCAAGATTCGTTTTTTCACTATGTACAATGTATACATGGGCAGAACAAGAAGGGCAGGACAAGAAGCAATGGGTGGAAACTAATCAAGGAGAGAAGCAACTTAGAACTGAGGAGAAATTTCCTGACAGAACAATTAACCAGTGGAACTCCTTGCCTCCAGAAGTTGTGAATGCCCCAACACTGCAAGTCTTTAAGAAGATGTTGGATAGCCATTTGCCTGAAACGGTATAGGGCTTCCTGCCTAGGCAGGGAGTCGGACTAGATGACCTCCAAGGTCCCTTCCAAGTCTGCTATTGTATTGTATTGTATACATCCGAACTAGACTGCGTTGTTTCTCTGTGTCATCTAATATATGTGCATATATACATAATTTTGTGTTTATGTATTTATTTTGTCATGTTCATGTAGTGATCATTTGAGAGCTGTATGCAACAAAATTTCATTTTAATATATGCTGATCAGTATACATTATTCTATTCAAAGTGACAATAAAGTTGTTATTCTATCGCCCCAAAGGTGCTTTTTCAAGAGGCAACTGGACTTTCTGGTTTTTCTTTGGAGGCATTTCGCTTCTCATCCAAGAAGCTTCTTCAGCTCTTCAGCTAAAGAACTTCTTGGATGAGAAGCAAAACGTCTTCAAAGGAAAACCAGAAAATCTAGTTGCCTCCTGAAAAAGCCCCTTTGGGACAACTGAGAATCTCCATAGGCATTCAGCGTTACACTTTCTAATTCTAATTTTAATTCTAATTCTTCTATTCTATTCTATTCCATTCCACTCTTGCACCTGAAGACAGGACAAGAAGCCATGGATGGCAACTAATCAAGGAGACAATCAACCTAGGACTAAGGAGAAATTTCCCAATAGAAGAATTAATCAGTGGGGAAACTTGCATCCAGAAGTTGTGGGTGCTCCATCACTGGAGGTTTTTAAGAGGAGATGGAACAACTATTTGTCTGAAATGGCACATTTGTCTCCTGCTTGAGCAGGGGGTTGGACTAGAAGGCCTCCAAGGTCCCTTCTAACTCTGTTATTCTGTTATACCCCAGGTATAAGCTTTCTCCAGGGTTACAAAAAAATTGCAACCTGTTCTTATTCAAATGGTCCCAGAAATCAACCAGGATCCTTCAATCGAGAGAGGGAGGGGGAGGGAGGGGGAGAGAGGGAGAGAGAGAGAGAAAGACAGAGAGAGGGGGGGAGGGAGGGCGAGAGGGACAGAGACAGAGAAAGAGAAAGACAGAGAGAGAGAGAAAGAAATGGACGGAGGGGAAGGAGAGAGGGAAAGAGAGACAGACAGGTAGAGACAGAGAAAGAGAGAGAAAGAGGGAGGGAGGGAGGGACAGAGAGACCGAGAAAGAGAGAGGGAAAGAGGGAGGGAGGGACAGAGAGACCGAGAAAGAGAGAGGGAAAGAGGGAGGGAGGGACAGAGAGGCAGAGACAGAGAAAGAGAGAAGGAGAGGGAGACAGAGACAGAAACAGAGAGACAGAGAGGGAGGGAGGGAGGGAGACAGAGAGACAGAGGCAGAGAAAGAGGGGGGGAGAGAGAGGGAGACAGAGACAGAAACAGAGGGAGGGAGGGAGGGACAGAGAGGCAGAGACAGAGAGAGAGTTAGGAGAGAGGGAGACAGAGACAGAAACAGAGAGACAGAGAGGGAGGGAAGGAGAGAGGGAGGGAGACAGAGAGACAGAGAAAGAGAGAGAGGGAGAGAGAGGGAGGGAGACAGAGACAGAAACAGAGGGAGGGAGGGAGGGAGGGAGGGAGGGAGGGAGGGAGGGAGGGAGGAAGGGAGGGAGGAGGGAGAGAATGGTGCAAAATGCATTTTCTGGCCAGTCCTGATTAACAACAGATTATTTAGCTGAGAAACAAACCTTTTGTACTCTGGAAATGGAATGGCAAGAAGGATCCAGCTCACTTCTTCCCCACCGTTAAAACCAACCAAGCTCCAAAAGACTCAATTAACATCTGGGACTTTAATTAGGTTGTGGCCAATGAGCCAGCGCGGCAGGCAGGTCATTGGCTTTTATTTATCAGAATGCTTGAAAGGCAGTTCCCCCCCTCTCATCCCCCCCACCCCAGTTGAGCTATTGATTCAACCTGCAGGATGGCGGGGTGGAGGGGGGCAGGACAGAAAAAAGAAAGGAAAGGGGAGAAGAGGGGAAGTGGTCGGAGCACCTGCTCCTTCCCCTCTGCAAGAGGAAAACCTCTGGGGGGGAGATTGATTCTCCTCTCTTAGGGTTTCTGGCGGTCGCCTTCTTTTCTGGCGGAGGAAAGGAAGAGGCGAGAGGGCTGGCCAGAAAGGAGCACAGCTGGAGGATGGAACCACAGCACCACAAGGAGAAGATGCACGTGGAGGGATTTGACCAGGGCACTTTGGAGTCCTTTTCAGAGGCCAATTCGACCGAGGGACTCCAATGCGTTGCCTTCGTTTCCTTTGGAGGGAAGTCGATCCCGTGGGTCAGGATTTTTAAAAAGTCCGACCCCAATCTCTCTCTCTCTCTCTCTCATTCTTCCAAGCCATGGAAAAAGAGAGCCCCGAAAATAAAAGGGCGGAGAAGTTTAATTTTAAGGATGCTGTTTTTGTTTTCTACCTTGTCCTTTTCACTTCGCGTGGCTTTATTGATCCAACCTTGTAAACACTGTTCCTGCACCCCTGCAGACTAGCAATGAGGTTCCTTGAGAACAGAGGACCTGGGAAGAGCCTGAATGTCGGTTGTTGGAGCTTTTCCAGAGGTCAAGCCTGGCTTAGCGATGGCCACAGCATTGTGGCTTATGTACAACCCTGCAGTGCTTTGTAGAACTCTCTGGATTTAACAGATTGAAGAGATTAACAGGGTTAGAGGGACCTTGTAGGCCATCTAGTCCAACCCCTCCCCCCAACCAAGCAGGAGACCCTACACATTTTTGACAGATGGCAGTCCAGTCTCTTCTTGGAAGCCTCCAGGGATGAAGCTCCCACAACTTCTGAAGGCAACTTCTGTTCCATTGGTTGATTGTTCTCCCTGTCAGAAAATTTCTCCTTATTTCCAGGTTGAATCTCTCCTTGATCAGTTTTCATCCATTATTCCTTGTCTGGCCCTTCAGGTGCCTTGGAGAATTGCTGGACCCCCTTCCTCTCTGGGGCAGCCCCTCAAATATTGGAAGACTGTCTCTTCACTAGACTAGCCATAGCCAATTCCTGCAACCATTCTTCATATATTTTAGCTCTTTGTATTCTTTTTTGCACTCTTTCCAAAGTCTCAACGTAACACACTAACAGAGTGGGAAGTGACCTTGGAGGTCATCTAGTCCAACCCCACTCCCAAGCAGGACACCCTACACCATTTCTAACAGATGACTGTCCAGTCTCTTCTTGAAAGCCTCCAGGGATGAAGCCCCCACAACTTCTGAGGGCAACTTCCATTGATTGGTTTTTTTCACTGTCAGAAAAATTCTCCTTATTTCCAGGTTGAATCTCTCCTTGGTCAGTCCACATCCGTTATTCCTTGTCTGGCCTTCATATGCTTTGGAAAATAGCTTGACCCCCTCCTCTCTGGGGCAGCCCCTCAAATGAATGCCTTACAAGGCATATTGCATATTGTCCCCAACAATCCAGGGCTTCATTTTGCTGACTTTGGAAGGATGGAAGACTAAGTCAAGCTTCAGCCAGTCAGGATTGAACTTCTGTCTGTGGGCAGAGTTTGCCTGCAATTATTGCACTGAGCCATCACAGCTCCAGCTTGTTATATTGGGGAACTCAATACAGGTTGATCCTTTCTGGTCATTCTTGGTGGAGAAGCAATAGAAGAGAGGAGATAATTGAGAAATCTGCTTGGCTGTTCAGCTTTTGCACTTTGTACAATCCATCAACCAATTGTCCATAAAACTCTATAGCTCAAAAGGACTGTGAAGCATTCACACTAATGATCTCTCACAACTGCACGATCGGGCTTCATTGTCCTCAACTTAGCATAGCCAGTAAAATCACTAACTGTCCTTGTTAAAAGGAAGACCATTGTCTTTTCATGTTGCCGCTTACGGTCACGCTAAGGCACGCGGGCGTATTGCCAGTCCTGGGGGATGGACTGGACCGCAGGGCTGCTGGAAGGCAACTCTCGTTTTCTTTCTCCCTCAAGATTCAGACCCCTGCCTTTCTTTGAAGACTAATTTGAGCCTACAAAACTCATAGCTTTAATCACTGAAATTGTACGGCGTTGAGATCTTTTGAGGTTTCAGTTCTTCCTCTGATTTTTTTTTAAGGATGACACTCAACTAGGAGGGTCACCAATGCCCCTTGGTGGTATTTTTACTATTGTACTGAGCAAGCTGGTGATGTAGAATAAGGAAGTTTGGAGAGAACTTGAATTTTACACTAGAACAGGGAGCGAGCTAGAGGAACTGGAGGATGTGAGGAAATCTGGAGACATAATAATATCTATCTATCTATCTATCTATCTATCTATCTATCTATCTATCTATCTATCTATCTATCTATCTATGACTGTTTGTGTGTGTGTGTTCGAGCATAGCTCTAGAATGCCTTGAACAATTTCAACCAAACTTTGTATACAGATGACTTACTCTCTTGAAACCAATACTGTGGGGGTAAGACACCCCTAACAGCCCTCTGTGTTAAGATACAGCCTGTTGTGCTTTAAAATGGCTTCTACCGTACTGCCTTAAAATAGTTTCTACTGTACAGCTCTTTGGAGTTGCCATGGTAATGGTTATCAGCTAGTTGTAGATAAAGGAAGAGCTGGAGACAAAGAAAGGACAGAGGGAGGGAATTACTGAGTTCTAAAGCTAACCTTGCATGGCCTTGATTTTGGGGAAAGCTTTGGAAGTAGCAAAGAAAAGAGGGAAGTCAACATGTTCTCATCTGAAGTCATGGCTGCTGACTTCACAGAGTTGAAGCAGCTGCAGAATGGCTGCTGTTTTCATCAACGGGACCAGAGAAGAAGAGTAGAAGCATCAGACAGATATGGACAAAAAACCTTTGCCTCCTGAGTTGTGGATGCTCCGTCATGGAGTCTTCAAGAAAATATTGGGCAGCCATTTGTCCAACATAAAATAAGGTCTCTTGCCTTGGCCAGGGGATTGGACTAGAAGATCTCATAAGTCTTAGTAAGACCATACCTAGAGTTCTGCATTCAGTTTTGGTCACCACACTATAAAAAGATGTGGAGACTCTAGAAAGAGTGCAGAGAAGAGTAACCAAGATGATGTGGGGACTGGAGGCTAAAACATATGAAGAACGGTTGCAGGAACTGGGCATGGCTAGTCTAGAGAAGAGAAGGACCAGGGGAGACACAAAAGCAGTCTTCCAATATTTGAGGGGCTGCCACAGAGAGGAGGGGGTCAAGCTATTTTCCAAGGCACCCGAAGGCCAGAGAAGGAACAATGGATGGAAACTGATCAAGGAGAGATTCCACATAGAAATAAGGAGAAATTTTCTGACAGGGAAACCAATGGAACAGGAGTTGCCTTCACAAGCTGTGGGAGCTTCATCCCTGGAAGCTTTCAAGAAGAGACTGGACTGCCCTCTGTCAGAAATGGTGTAGAGTCTCCTGTTGGGTAGGGTGGTTGGATTAGATGACGTACAAGGTCTCTTTCAACTCTGTTAATCTGTAAATCTCCAAGGTTCTTTCCAACCCTAAGATTGTATCATTCCAAGTTGTCTTAGTCACTAGAGGAAGAGGAAGACTCTTTGATGGCATGTTGATGCCTGGAGGCATCTGAGCAGGAAGTAATTGGAACACTAGTTGGGATTAGCGCTCCAACTCAGGTCCTGGCAGCTGGGAGGGTGGGAATTCAGGGTGACCAACAAGGAGCAGCTGAAGCCTTTGGTGTGAGTAAGGACACTGCCTAGCTACTCCTCCTGGTAAGATTCCACCCTCCCATAAAGAAATACTACCAGATCGTCCTGCAAACCCTGACTACTGTGTCCCTTCTCTTAGTGGTGGCCACAAAAAGAGCAGCCGGCCCAGCGACGCCAGGGCTGACAAGAGTGTGCCAGAAACAGATAAAGAACCTCTGGCTCTTTCTGGATCAGCTGAGGTTAAGGGGTCTCCTGCACCTCAAAAATAATAAGACCTCCCCGAAAATAAGGCCAAGCGCTTATGGGGGGGCAAAAGAAAATAAGACCCTGTCTTATTCTCAGGAAAATACGGTCATGTCTGTAATTCTGCTCTATTATGTTCGTAAGTCAAGGACTCCCTATGTCATTACATAAGAACATAAGAAGAGCCTTGCTGGAAGAGGCCACAGCCCATCCGGTCCAGCATTCTGTCTCCCACAGTGGCTCCCCATTTGCTTCAGGGTCTTCCCAAGCAGATGTCTTCACCCGCTTATGATTCCCTGAAAATGGCATTGAGAGATATCCTGCCTATCTCTCCAACCCAGAGGGTGTCCTTATGCATCCATCATGATAGCCATTGATACCCTTGTTCTCCATGAACTCATCTAATCCTTTCTTTCTTTCTTTCTTTCTTCTCTCTCTCTCTCTCTCTCTCTCTCTCTCTCTCTCTCTCTCTCTCTCTTTCTTTCTTTCTTTCTTTCAGAACATAAGAACCTAACAACAGCCTTGCTGGAAGAGGCCACAGCCCATCCGGTCCAGCATTCTGTCTCCCACAGTGGCTCCCCATTTGCTTCAGGGTCTTCCCAAGCAGATGTCTTCACCCGCTTGTGATTCCCTGCAAATGGCATTGAGAGATATCCTGCCTATCTCTCCAACCCAGAGGGTGTCCTTATGCATCCATCATGATAGCCATTGATACCCTTGTTCTCCATGAACTCATCTAATCCTTTCTTTCTTTCTTTCTTTCTCTTTCTTTCTTTCTTTCTTTCTTTCTTTCTTTCTTTCTTTCTTTCTTTCTTTCTTTCTTTCTTTCTTTCTTTCTTTCTTTCTTTCTTTCTTTCTTTCTTCTCTCTCTCTCTCTCTCTCTCTCTCTCTCTCTCTCTCTCTCTCTCTCTCTCTCTCTCTTTCTTTCTTTCTTTCTTTCAGAACATAAGAACCTAACAACAGCCTTGCTGGAAGAGGCCACAGCCCATCCGGTCCAGCCTTCTGTCTCCCATAGTGGCTCCCCATTTGCTTCAGGGTCTTCCCAAGCAGATATCTTCACCTGCTTGTGATTCCCTGCAAATGGCATTGAGAGATATCCAGCCTATCTCTCCAACCCGGAGGGTGTCCTTAGGCATCCATCATGATAGCCATGGATACCCTTGTTCTCCATGAACTCGTCTCATCCTTTCTTAGAGGTGTCGAGGCTGACAGCTGTCCCCACTTCTTCTGGCAGGGAGTTCCATAGACCAGGGATCCTCTGGGTGAAAAAGTCCTTCCTCTTATTTGTTTGAGGTCTAGCTTCCAAAAGTTTCATGGAGTGCCCCCTAGTTCTAGTGTTGTGTGATAGGGAAAGCAGTTTTTCCTTTTCTACTTTGTCCACACCGTGCATGATTTTATAGACTTCAATCAGGTCACCTCTCAGGCGCCGTTGTTCAAGAGTGAAGAGGCCCAGCCATTGCAGCCTCAGATGGTAAGGAAGGTGTTCCAGCCCCCTCATCCTTCTGGTTGCCCTCCTCTGCACCTTTTCCATTTCCATCATATCCTTCTGAAGGTATGGAGACCAGAACTGTACACAATACTCCAGATGGGGCCTCACCATAGATTTACAAAGAGGCAATTGCTCCCTTCCCTTCTGTTCTTCCAGCGTGCATCCCTCCCTCCCTCCCTCCCTCCCTCCCTCCCTAACCTGTCAGATCATTTGAATGTTCTTTCCTGCCTCTGAGGGCTTTAACTTCCTCACCTCATACTGTGACACCTGCAGATCCAATGGAGGCTCCCTTCAACCGCCCTCCTCCAAGTCATTTATAAAAAAGTTGATGAGTGGAAGACCCAGGACTGAACCTTATGACACCTTACTCAATACCTTCACTCCGCTTTGACGAGCGGAGATTATCTGGAATCGATGGCTCCAGATAGCATTAAATTAATGTTTCTCTTGGTTTAAGCAAGCGTTGTGGTTACACGCCTCCCTCCCTAACGCTTACAGACTCCCCTGCACGAAAAGCAATTCCAAAAGCTTGTGATTAGCAAAATCTTCCAATTATAAAGCCAAACAAAGTCCAAAAAAAAGAAAAGAAAAGAAAAGAAACCTTTTAAATGCATTTCGCAGCAAAAAGAAAAAAAGAAAGTTATTCCAGGATCCATCATTGGGGTTTCCTCCCCTCGTAGGAGAGACGCACCCACACAACCTCCTTGTCCGGTATTTGCCAAAGGAGCACGTGGGGGGAGCGCAGAAGTGCTGACTCGCCAGTTCACACACACCCCCGCGCATGCAATTTTTATGCCACCCATCAATTTCTCCTGCGCCTGCAAGTCAGAAATACCCTTGATGGCTCTGCCACCACATTACAGCATGCTGTTCCCTAAGGGCAGGGAAATTCAATTCTCACAGAGGCCGGGAAGGGTGCTGGATCATTTCTTGAGCAGGGCAGAGATGTGGCACTCAGGACACGTGGCTTGACAGACCGTCCTCGCTTAGCGACTGCCTCGTTCAGCAAACCCTCGAAGTTTTAAAGATGTCAGGGGAGGGGGAAATAACTTTACAACCAATGCCCACATTTAGGTCCCTCAAACAAGGGTTTGTGATTACACTTGGAGCTCCTGGTCCTGTGACTGGCCTTTTTTTTCCTTCCTTCCTCTCCCCCTCGCAAAGAGATTGCAGAGGAAAGGATTATAAGAGAGTAAGCAGCCAAACCATGGGGAATTCCTGTTAGGAATAGACTCCTATAGTTGGGTAGACAATATATAGTCATTTCAATAGCTTTAAATGCTATTGGAATGTTAGAGTGCAATTAGTAAGTGCAATTATCTCTAACTATAAGAGAAGGCCGGGAGAGCCTCTCTCTCTCTCTCTCTCTGCTGGACTTGCTGTTTGATAACTGAACTGTTTGCTGTGAACTGTGACTACTGAAGAAGACTGAAGATTGTGTAAGATATTTGATATTGTTGAGACCTTGTTTTGACTCAATTTAACATCATTGCTTGTTGAGCAGTAGCTTAGTTTAGTAGTTTTTACAACCTAAGTAAAAGCTATTCTATTTTACTTACACAGTGTCTGGTATACTTATTGTGTGTAAATTAGCAACGAATCCTCTAGCTGCATACTTCGCTGCACACCCCCTGCTTGTGTCCCAATGGAGATATCCCCTAACACTTCCCATCAAAAGCAATGCACTAGGACTGGCAATGGGGAATACATCAAGCTGCCTGTGTTGTAAGCATGTGGTTACCGGTACCATCACATTGTGTTATATGCTGGCTTACTCTCTTGAAATCCTTTTCTTTCCAATGAATGCGCCTGTCGCCAGCTTACATTTCTTTCCTTCAAAGAGAAACAAGGGCTTCTCCAAACAGCCATGGAAAGACCACAGATTCCACCACAATTACTACCACACACACACGCATACACGACACAAAGACCCAAAAAAAAAAACCCCCTGCTGATGGGCTCATTCATTCTGTCTGGTGGTGGCACTTTAGGATTTTGGGCTGGACTCTTGCTAAACCAAACTGCCAGACTATACCTGGATGTGAACATAAATGCCTTCAAAATCTTTCTTCCCGTTAAAGGTGCTTTTTCAAGAGGCAACTGGCCTTTCTGATTTTCCTTTGAAGACGTTTCACTTCCCATCCAAGAAGCTTCTTCAGCTGTCTGCAAGGGGTATCAATCCTTCCATTCCCCACCATCCAGTCAGAGCTGAAGAAGCGTCTTGGATGAGAAGTGAAACATCTTCAAAGACAAACCAGAAAGCCCAGTTGCCTCTTGAAAAAGCACCTTTGGTTCTTTTTCACCACTGGAGGTTTTTAAGAAGAGTCTGGGCAGCCACCTCTCTGAAATGGCAGAGAGGGGGTAGACTAGAAGACCTCCAAGATCTACTGTATTCCCAACCCTGTTATTCCATGTTGGGTGTTGGGTGAATTGCTTAGCGAGCCTTCAAGAAGAGACTGGGCGGTCAGTTGTCTGTGATGGTATAGGATTCTTCTGCTTGAGCAGGGGGCTGGACTAGAAGACCTCCTAGGTCCTTTCCAGGTCTATTCTGATTCTGATTCTAATAAATAAACAAAATAAAATATTCTTACTCTCTTTCATAGACACCCCCCCCCCAAATCTGCTTGCTGAAATAGTCAAAGATCTATTCCCAGGCCTTATATCACCACCTCCTCCTCCTCCTTCTTCCTCCTCCTCCTTCCTTCTCCTCCTCCTTCTTCCTTTTACAGCAGATGGATCCCTGGCACCCTACCCAAAGCCCCCTTCTCCTGCCCTGGAGCTGCCTTGTGCTTTTTACAAGTACAAAGATTTAAAAGGACAGCCTGAATGAAGACTTGGCCCTGGGCACAAGAAGAGATCCATTTAATAAATTGGAAACTCCTTTGCTCCTGGTTGTTTTTATTTATTTATTTATTAAAAAAAGAAGAAAGAAGAAGAAAGATCTTCAATTAGTGTCTTTGCTCAGACCTTCAAGGGTTTTTTTTTTTAAGCATCAAGGAAAAAAAAAATCAAAAAGCTACCCGAGGCTCTAATCTTCTAATCTAGTCTAATTTTAAAAGGAGAAAGAGAGAGAGGGAGGGGGGAGGGAGGGAGGGAGAAGGAGAGAAGAGGAGAGAGAGATTGGGGGAGGAAGAACAGTCTGGTGTGGGTTGTTTTTTTTTAAACTTTTTATGCACTCTTTTTATCAACAGGCTAATCTGAATAGAGCGAATACACTCCTCTCTCAGGGCATCTCGTTTTGAAGCCGCTCTAGAGCAAAACAAAGCACAGAGGCCACTGAAATAGGGGAGAAGAGACCCCCCCAGAATGAAAGACGCCCCTCTTTTGGGCAGCCTTAGGAGGAAAAGAATTAAGTGGGTGGGAAGGGGTGTGTAAAATGGTAGGTTTTCACCTTGCTAGGAGAAATGCCAGCCATTTCAGAGGGGCCCTCGCTGACCAGCCTTGCTCTCTACCCCCTGGTCCAGGGGTGGCGAACCTCTGAGACACCGAAGGCATGGGGCGCAGGCCCCAACTGAAAGGTGTATGTGCAAACGCACGCCTGTGCAGACATGCACAAATGTGTGTGTGTGTGCAGACACCCAAAGACCAGCTGGCTGGTGGGAACACCAAATGGCAAGAGGTAAGATCTTTTTCTTTCGTGTGATTCGGTTTCTGTAGGGAAACAGCAGCTCACAAAAGAACCCCCCCCCCCGCCCCCGGAGATAAGCACCTTGCTGTGGCCTAGAGGTGGAGCTCTCACCTCCCAATCCTAGGTAGAGGCAGATGTAGCATCTCCTGCATGGGCAGGGGGTTGGACTAGATGATCTGCAAGGTCCCTTCCAACTCTATTAATCTGAACCATCTCAATCTGACCACACGTGCCAGCCGACAAGGCTCTGCGTGCCATCTCTAGCATGTGTGCCATAGGTTCGCCATCACGGATCTAGTCCCATGTTTCTCAGCCTCAGAAGCACTGAGCACTCAGATGCGTGGACTTCAACTCCCAGAATTCAGCATGCTGGCAGGGGCAGCTGGCGCTGGCATGCTTCCCTAAGATGCTGGCTGGGGAATTTGGGAATTGAAGTCCACCCAGTTTGAAAAATCTGAGAGTTGAAGTCCACACACAGCTGGGGAATTCTGCGGGTTGAAGTCGAACGCATCTTAAAATTGCCAAGGTTAGGAAACACTGATCATTAAGGGTCTATGGCTGTGATGGCAAACCTATGGCAGAGGTACCACAGGTGGCACACGGAGCCATTTGTCAGGGCACGCAAGGCGTTGCGCTGTCAGGTGGCCAGCGCCCATGCACACGCTGGCCAGCTGATTTTGGCCTTATTTTGAGGCCATTTTTCGCACTCCGGAGACTTCAGGGAAGCTCCAGAAGCCTCCGGAGGGCCTCCAGAGGGGCAGGGGAGGCTGTTTTCACCCTCCCCAGGCTCCTATAAAGCCTCTGGAGTCTGGGGAGGGTGAAAAAACACGTCAAAAATGGGGGGAGGAAGCGTTGGTCATGCACGCATGCACACTGGGGTTTTGCACATAGCATTATGGGTGTGGCGCGCCTGCGCACAACCTCGCTGCTCTCCACTCGCTTTTGGCATGTGAGCCAAAAAAGTTTCGCCACCACTGGTCTCTAGAGGTTCTCTGTCATCCAGGTCTCAAAGGTTGCCCCAAAGGTGCTTTTTTTTAAAAAGCAACTGGACTTTCTGGTTTTTCTTTGAAGTTGTTTCACGTCTTCTCATCCAAGAAGCTTCTTCCGTTCTGACTGAATGGTGGAGGCTGGAAGGATTTATATTCCTTGCGGTCATTCTGATCGTCAGAAAAAGAATGCTAATGACTGCAAGGAATATAAATCCTTCCAGCCTCCACCATTCAGTCAGAACGGAAGAAGCTTCTAGGACAGGGATGGCGAACCTTGTTTGGCTCGTGTGCCAAAAGCAGGGGGAGCGCAGGGGGGGGGGGGGTTGTGTGCGGGTTTTCAACACATGCGTGCACCTCCCCCCTCTGCAGCGCATGCATGCGTGACCTGGGCTTCTCCCCTCGCTTTTGGCACTCTTTTTTCGCCCTCCCCAGGCTCCAGAGGCTTGATAGGAGCCTGGGGAGGGCGAAAACAGCTTCCCCCGCCCCCTTGGAGGCCCTCCAGAGGCTTCAGGAGCTTCGCTGAAGCATCCAGAGCACAAAAAACTGGGCCTAGGGGCAAACCGGAAATTCAGCAACGGACTTCCGGTTTGCTCGTAGAGCTGTTTTTCGCCCTCCGGAGCCTTCAGGAGGCGTCCCTGAAGGCTCCAGAGGGCGAAAAGCAGACCTATGGCCAAACTGGAAGTCACTGGGGCTGATAGGGCAATGTCTCGCATGCCCTAACTAATGGCTCCACGCGCTACCTGTGGCACGCGTGTCATAGGTTCGCCATCACGGTTCTCGGATGAGAAGCAAAAATGTCTTCAATCAAAAACAAAGTCCGGTTGTCTGCTCCTCCTAAAATAAGACCTCCCGGATAATAAGCCCAATCGGGCTTTTGAGTGCATGCGCTAAAATAAGCCCTCCCCTAAAATATTGCAACACAGCAGCAGCCATAAGGCGACCATGCTCGCCGCCTTCTGCACCTCAAAAATAATAAATCTACCCTGAAAATAAGGCCAAGCGCTTATTTTTTTGGCCGGGGGGTGTCAAAAGAAAATAAAACCTTATTATATAAAACCTTATTATACATAAAAGTCTTATTTTGGGGAAAACGCTGTACTCCTGCAGGGGAGGAAGGCCTCCATGCCACCATATAAAACAGTGTTTCTCAACCTTGGCGACTTTTAAGTCCTGTGGACATCAACAACTGTGCTGGCTGGGGGATTCTGGGAGTTGAAGTCCACAGGACTTCAAGTCGCCAAGGTTGAGAAACACTGGTATAGAATGACATCAAACTACCCTTTGGATGATATCGCATATGATGTCACTCCGTCTTCTACGGGATGCTTGCAAATGAACCCCGGCTAATGAATTTTATTAATCAAGAGAAATTACATGCAAGCCCTTGCCCACTTGAAATAATTTCGATATTGATTTTTCTTCGATAGACACGCTGGAACAATGCTCTCACAGACAGGGACTTCTCTGGGTGCCGTCCACCAGGCAATGCCAGCGGGCGACGTCCAAGGGAAAGGCCTTCTCTGTCATTCCGACCCTCTGGAATGACCTTCCCCCTGACATTAGAACGACCACGGACCTCCGCTCCTTCCGCCAGAAACACAAAACTCACCTGTTTCATCTAGCCGGCCTGGCCTAATTCCATGCCTCCCGCCTCAGTTTGTAATTTTAAATTATTTTATTTGGTTTTAAGGTTAAGTTTTTAATTTTTATAAATTTGTACAGGGGATTATTTAATTCGATTTTAGTTTATATGTATTGTTGATTGTAATAATTATTATTTTTTAATTTTTACCTGTACACCGCCCCGAGTCCCTTCGGGGAGAGGGGGCGGTCTAGAAATCCAATAAATAATAATAGTAATAATAGTAATAGTAGTAGTAGTAGTAGTAGTAATAATAATAATAATAATAATAATAATAATAATAATAATAATAATAATAATAATAATAATAATAATGCAATAGGGAGGCAGGCTTCTTATTATTGTTTGTTTGTTGTTGTTGTTTGCATCTGCGGTGCAGGAGAGAAGCGACAGGCCTGCTCTTCCATGCCAAGTGATTACTTGAGGTCTTGCAAAGGGGGTGGGGGAAGGGGCCCTGCCTGGGCTGCCCACCACTCCTGGTGTCCCCTTTTTCGTGGCTCGCTTGCCAGAGGATTTCAATTCACTGAACTCCCTCTGTCTTCGGGGCCCCCAACGCCCATCCATCACGTCCCTGGTAAAATAAGATTGATGTTCTCCCTGCAAGAGAGGGGAAAACACTCATCCATAATGCAGGACGCCGTCCCAGGAGGAATCCTGTTCCTCCTCCTTTGCTGCGAGACGGGCCTGAAAAATTACCCAGCGAGGAAAGGGGAAAGAGGCAGCGAGAGGGAGGGTGGGGGCGCTGGCAGTGGGCAATCAGCTAGCTTGGAGGGGGCAAGAGGAAGGGGTGAGAGGCCAGGGCGAGGAGGAGGAGGAGGAGGAGGAGGAGGAGGAGGAGGAGGAGGAGGAGGAGGAGGAGGAGGAGGAGGAGGAGGAGGAGGAGAAAGGAAGAAATGCACAGTGAGGGAACGGAGGAAAAAAACTGGTCAGATTGGAAGGCTGGCTAAGGCGCAACGTTCGGGGAGCAAAATGAAATCAAAATCCCCCCCCCCCATTTTTGATTTAGCCATGACGTATTGCACAAGGCAGGAGAGCTGCTAATGAAGACATTTTATCTATCTATCTATCTATCTATCTATCTATCTATCTATCTATCTATCTATCTATCTATCTATCTATCTATCTATCTATCTATCTATCTATCTACCTACCTACCTACCTACCTACCTA
This sequence comes from Rhabdophis nuchalis, assembly GCA_039707465.1. NCBI lineage: Eukaryota > Metazoa > Chordata > Lepidosauria > Squamata > Natricidae > Rhabdophis > Rhabdophis nuchalis. The sequence continues at coordinate 19,942,241 of CM077659.1, forward strand.
CCTACCTACCTACCATCCTATCCTATCCTATCCTACCCTACCCTACCCTACCCTACCCTACCCTACCCTATCCCATCCATCCATCCATCCATCCATCCATCCACCTACCTACCTTCCTACCTACCTACCTACCTACATACATACCTTTCCACCCACCCACCCATCCAACCAATCCTATCTATCTATCTATCTATCTATCTATCTATCTATCTATCTATCTATCTATCTATCTATCTATCTATCTATCTATCTATCTATCTATCTATCTATCTATCTATCTATCCATCCATCCATCCATCCATCCATCCATCCATCCATCCATCTACCTATCTACCTACCTACCTACCTACCTACCTACCTACCTTGTTTTTCAGAGTATAAGACGCACCTTCCCCCCCCCCCCCCAAAAAAGCATGGAAACATTGGTGCATTTTATACACCGAATATATCCACTTTTTGCCCTCCCAAAGTCCTGCGCCCCGCATCCCATTGTTGGGGGGAAATTGCCCATTTTTTTTGTGCAAAAACAGGCATTTTTGCCTTCCCCCAACCCCCCAGGAGCAGGGCTGGGAGAAGGGAAAAATGTTCTCATTTTGGCGAAAAACAGGCAAAACCCGGGTAGTTTTTGCAAAAACGGGGGCCCTTTTTGCCTTCCCCCAGCCCTGCTCCTGGGGGGCTGGGGGAAGGCAAAACCTTTTTTTTCTTACTTATCTCTTGGAAACCTTGGCGCGTCTTATACTCCGGTGCGTCTTATTGTCCAGAAAATACAGAGTGTGTGTGTGTGTGTGTGTGTGTGTGTGTGTGTGTGTGTTTATTGTTTATTCAGTTTTTCACACATGTACAAGATAACAGGTCTAAGTACAATCATGGACACAAAGAGGGAATGGGTATGAATAAATGGGACAGGGACAGCAGGCACGCTGGTGTGCTTATGCACGCCTCCCCTTACAGAGCTCTTAAAAATGAGGTGAGGTCCTCGCTAGACAGTTTAAGGTTAAAGTTTTGGGCGTTTGAGGCTGTTACAACAGTCAGGTAGTGCATTCCAGGCGTTGACATACTTTCAAAAAAATTAATGACTTGCAATGAGTGCAAAGGCTTTTAGATGGGGGAGCTGAGGGCGCCAACATGGATTTTTGTTGTGGCCCAGCCGGCTCAGGATGAGCTGCTGATGGATTCCTCTAGTGAGGAGTCCTATGAGTCTCCTCTAGAGGAGGAGGCCGAGAGTGAGAGAGCAGAGAGCCCGGCTAGGCATCAGGAGGCACCTGGGGCTTGGTGTAGTGGGGAGGAGGAAGCCCAGCTTGTCCCTGATGTCAGGCTAAGAAGGATTGAGAGGAGGCAATGGCAATTTTATTTATTTATTTTTTATTTTATTTATATTTATATCCCGCCCTTCTCCACAGAGGACCCAGGGCGGCGCACAGGAATTTAAAAAACATATAAACAATAAATACATAATTTAAAAACATATTAAATTAATCTAATCCTATGCTAAAACCAATTTTAAAATTCCCAATTTAAAACTCTCTAAAATAGTCCCCACGGGAGGTTAGGCTAGGCCGGCTTGCTGGAAAAGATGTGTCTTTAGACACTGGCGGAAGAGGCGGAGGTCGGTGATGGTGCCCAATTCAGGGGGTAGGTCATTCCAAAGGGCAGGGCCCGCCACAGAGAAGGCTCTTCCCCTGGGTGTCGCCAGACGGCATTGCCCGGCCGACGACACCCTGAGAAGACCCTCTCTGTGGGAGCGGATCGGCCGAAGGGATGTATGGGGCAGAAGGCGGTCTCGCATATAATAATTAGCAGAACGACGCAGTCGGAGATATCAGTAGCAGCTGCCTCATTGACTGGCCCCTCCCAAGAGGCTTTAAAAGAAATCCTCGGTACATCGAAAGGTTTTGCAGGAAACAACGCAGAGAGGTTATTTCAGAGTCAGAGAGTTTTTCAGAGTTGGAGAGTTTGGATCGTGTTATCTTCTAAGTCAAGGTTAGTTCAGGCAAGCTGCCAAATAACAGCCAGTCTAGTCATTTGTCTTGTGTTGGGAGGGAGTCAGAACAGATTTTCAAACCAGGGATTGGACCGCAAAATTTCCCATTCCATCCCCCACTCCCCTGCGTTAGGGAGGAAACCCAGAAGAAGCTTGAAACAATTGCACCGCACACTCACTTGCCAAAGTCGCAACTGATCGGATCTGGATTAGCTTGCTAGGCGGGCAGGTGCGCAGAAAGAGAGAGAGAGGAAGAGAGAAGAAAAAAGAAAAAGCGCAAAGGACAAGTGAGGAATGAGAATCAGACGCGAAGAAGGAGGCGAGCCTCCATCCCGTTAAGGTCAGCAGCGAGCGCTGTTAATAGAGATTTAAAAACATGCTCCTCGCGATTCCAAATGTGTCATGCTTGATTAGAAAGCTGTTTCAGAAAATTTGCAAGAAAGTGAAGCTACAATTAATAGAAGGAGGCCCAATTAGCCTTTAATCTATGACTTCTTAACAAAGCCCCTTTCATGCGAGGGGCTTTTGATCATTAGGCGCTCCTTGAGATTTGGACTTCCCTCAGCGCACACTATTAACTCATTGGCACCCAACAAAATAGCTTTACAAGGTCAGATGGTTCCAACCCATAACTCCTCTATCGATTTTCCTGGCATGAAATCCAGCTCCTTCCTGCAAAAGCGCAGAAGAACTGTGGTCTAGAGCAGGGGTCTCCAACCTTTGCAACTTTAAGTCTGAAGGACTTCAGCTCCCAGCAAAGCTGGCTGGAGAATTCTGGGAGCTGAAGTCCTTCAGACTTAAAGTTGCAAAGGTTGGAGACCCCTGGTCTAGAGCAAAGTCACGCTGGCTGGGGAATCCTGAGCATTGAAGGCATCTCCTCTCTAGCCAAAATGTGGACAGCAAAGTCCACATTTTGGATAGAGAGGATGGTCGTTTGAAAGGGGTGTGTGATCCATCTATATTAGAATTGAACCAATGGTGGGTTACACCCAGTACCCCCCAGTACAGGCATACCGGTGCCTGCTGGGAGCACCAGGTACCATTCCTGTTCAGTGCTTTGGAGGGCCCGTCTGCCCTCCTTACCTGTATTTTACCCAACCGGGCCAGTTGCGCATGCACACACAGCGTATGGCGCCTACACCAGCTTTGCTGGCTGGAGAATTCTGGGAGCTGAAGTCCTTCAGACTTAAAGTTGCAAAGTTTGGAGACCCCTGGCCTACACAATGCTCCACCGAGCAGCTGGAGAGTCTTAGGGCAGTGGTATGCATGCATGCACAGCACGCATGCATGTGGTGGACGCCCGGCCCCATCGCAGCGTACCGGTTGCGACAGGATCTGGAACCCTGCACTGAATTGAACATATGTCCCTCAACAAAGGGGGAGGAATAATAAGACACCCCCCTATCTCCTGCCTACAACACAGTCCATTCAGCAGTTCCAAGAAGGTTCCAGTTTTATTTGCACCCTGATTTAGATGACCCTAAGGACACAGTGGCTTCAAGAGCTCTCAGGGAGAGTACCAATGACCAGATGACTAAAAAAATTACATCCTTCCATCCTCCCTAAACTATTAGAACCTATCCTTCCTTCTCCCCCATCTGTTCCGACCGAGGCTTCCCCAAACAGCACGAGGCAGAGTCCTGATCCCGACAAAACCCCTTTTGTTAAACGAACGTGAATTCCTCTTATTCACATTCAGCCAAGGCCTGGCAAACAGTCTTTCAAAGGTGAATTTAGGACCACAGACCTTCTCTAGTTTGAAAAGCTGCTATGGAAATATTTTCCCAAATACAGTGCAGTGCAAGGAAAGACTGGGCACAGAGTCTCTGAGATTCACGGGCAGATCTTCACACTCCTGAAAAGAATGAACGAACGAATGGTTTCCTGCAAAAGCCCCCTCCCCTTTCACTCCTCTTTTATTTCCTATGGGAGGGGCTATTCACCATCCACCTGTGGCTTTACTCCCAAATCGATCCTGATTTCTTAGCTGTTCTTTTCCTCTGGCAGCTCTGCGCATGTGCACACTGGGAACAGGCTCCAGCTGTTAGTCTGCTTCACTAATGTCTAGCTCTGAAGGCAGATGAGAACTGCCAGACAGCCTTGGGCCCCTCTCTGCTTCCGATGCAGAGCCCTCGTCCGAGCCTTCCCCAGCCTCTAGGACTGACCCATGTTCCTCCCCAACCTCCTCACTGTCCGAATCTGCTGCCAGCTCCGCTGGACACTGGCAGGCTACAACACCACCATCCAAACTCAACAGTCAGTACTTATCCTTCCATCCTGCTCCAAGCAGAACTGATGAAGCTCCTTGGGTGAGAAGCAAAATATGTTTCCTTCTCCCTCCTCAAGGGGGAAAAACACTCCAGTTGCTGCAAAGCCCCTTTGAGACAACCATGACCTGGATGACTGAGACCCTCCGCAGACCTGAGAGTTGAAGTCCACACATCTTCAAATTGCCAAGGTTGAGAAACATGCACTAGAGAGAAGTCTTCCCCGAGCCTGATGCACCCCAAGGGTGTGGACTTCAACTCCCATTATCCTCAACCTGAGGATGATGGGAATGGGTCCTACATATCTGGAAGCTTTCTGTGGAAAGTAGCTTGCAGAAGTGATGATGTTCAGGGTTTCCCCCCCCCCCCCCCCACACACACACACTAAGTAACGTGTCTAAGATGGTGTTTGAAGAGGCAACAAATGACAGCCTGCCCTAAACAATCCTCTCTGAAGCTATTTGGACTAATTGGGAAACGTTCATTAGTGCCAATGGAAAATGTTCTCAGCAGCTTCAAACGCATCTCCTCCGCCTTGTTGTTTCCAGACTGAAGGAGCTGAAGTTGCTTTCTTTTTAAGGTAATGGGCTCGTTTCTTCTTTGCTTCTTTGCCTTATGTTGAAGAACCCAAGTCAGCCCTCATTACCCTCTATAGAGCAGGGGTCTCCAACCTTTGCAACTTTAAGTCTGAAGGACTTCAGCTCCCAGACTTCTCCAGCTAGCAAAGCTGGCTGGAGAAGTCTGGGAGCTGAAGTCCTTCAGACTTAAAGTTGCAAATGTTGGAGACCGCTGCTCTAAAGCAAAGTCACACGGGTTGGGGAATCCTGAGCTTTGAAGGCATCTCCTCTCTAGCCAAAATGTGGACAGCAAAGTCCACATTTTGGATAAAGAGGATGGTTGGCTGGAGAATTCTGGGAGCTGAAGTCCTTCAGACTTAAAGTTGCAAAGGTTGGAGACCCCTGCTCTAGCTGTAAGAGAAGAAGAGGCAGAGCCAGGAAGTGGAATCAAGAGAGGTTGACAAGACAGGATTTGAGTCTAGACAAAGGAAGGATGAGGGGTGGCATGACCGCAGTGTTCCCGTATTTGAGGGGCTGCCCCAAAGAAGAGGGGGGGGTCAAGCTATTCTCCAAAACACCAGAGGGCAGGAGAAGAAGCAATGGGTGGAAACTCATCAAGGAGAGAAGCAACCTGGAATTCAGGAGAAACTTCCTTACATGAGGACAATTAACCCCTTGGAATAGCTTGCCTTCAGACCTTGTGGGTGCTTCATCACTGGAGGTTTTCAAGAAAAGATTGGACAGCCACCTATCTGAAATGGCATAGGGGTCTCCTGCTTGAGCAGGGGGCTGGACTAGAAGACCTCCAAGGTCCCTTCCAGTACTATTGTGCTTGACTTAATACATCCTCTAGTTCAGCCCCCTGCTCAAGCAAGAGACCCCACACCATTCCGGACTGGTGGCTGTCCAGTCTCTTCTTAAAATCCTCCAGTGATGGAGAACCCACAACCTCTGGGAGGCGAGGCAAGCCGTTCCATTAGTTAATTGTTCTCACTGTCAGGAAATTCCTCCTTAGTTCCAGGTTGCATTTCTCCTTGATTAGTTTCCACACATGCCATGGCTTCCTATCCTGCCTTCTGGTGCTTTGGAGAATAGGTTAACAAGGTTAAGGACAGATACTCCATGCAGTCATTAAGAGAGAGAAAAATCAACTCGATGGCACCTAATAAATCATAGTCACACCACAAGCTAAGTCATGTGTTAATAGACTACCAGAAAGGATTGACTACACACGACAACCTAACACTAAATTAACCATTGCATTTCCTTTGATTTAATTTCTCCCAGTAAGAAGCATTGTCCAGGGGGGTTTGGATACTGGAGTGGGTGGCCCTTCGGGGAGAGAGAGCGGGTTATAAATAAAAATTATTATTATTATTATTATTCTCCAGTGAATCATGCTTTGTCAGAGCTCTCTGCTATGACCTGTCCATCTTGGGTCACCCTCCATGGCATGGCTCATAGCTACTCAAGCCCTTTCGCCACAAGGCAGTAATCCATGAAGGGTTTTTTTTTTCTCATAACGCTGGGAAAGACTGAGAGCAAAGGAAGAAGGGGATAGCAGAGAAGGAGATGGCTGGATGGAGTCACCGAGGCAGTGAGCTTAAATAGACTACAGAGGATGATAGAGGACAGGAAGCCCTGGAGGAACGTTGCCCCTGGGGTCACGATGGGTCAGACAAGACTTCACAACTGACAACAATAACCATCTTCTGCCTACAATACATCCGTTCAGCAGTTTCCAGAAGACTCTAGTCCAGTATTTCTCAACCTTGTCAACTTGAAGATGTCTGGACTTCAACTCCCAGAATTCCCCAGCCAGCAAATGCTGGCTGGGGAATTCTGGGAGTTGAAGTCCAGACATCTTCAAGTTGACAAGGTTGAGAATGAGCGTTGGTCCTTACCTGATACGCCTCTTTTCTTTTAGGGAAGTCAGCATCTATGCTGGGCAAGACTCCTGTGCTCTCATTGGAGGCTGAGTCTGGGCAAAGTCTTTAGTCCCGCCTATGCTGGCCGCACATGCCCAGTTTCAACGAAGACAATCCCAGACTCGCGGCGTCTTGATCACGAAGGTAGGTGTTGTAGCTCATCCGGATCCGAAACAATGAGAGCCCTTAGTACAAGAAACACTGAGAAGCCCAGTAAGATAACAACCAACACATAACTACAACCATAGTACCTAAAAAACACAGGTACCTGAACTCCAAGACGGATAACTACCCCAGGGCGGGGCAAGATGCTGACTTCCCTAAAAGAAAAGAGGCGTATCAGGTAAGGACCAACGCTCATTTTCCTTGTTAGGGAAGTCAGCATCTATGCTGGGACATACCAAAGCGGCAGTGTCCCTGGGCGGGAATTGTTACTGGTCAGGCCTCTCAGCTCGAACTACTGACTGTAGGACTCTCCTGCCAAAGGCTGCATCCGTAGAAGCGAACGAGTCCAATTTATAATGAGTGATGAAGGGCGAAGGGGAGGCCCACGTGGCCGCCTTGCAGATCTCCAGAAGGGAAGCCTGGGCAGCCCAGGCCGCTGATGTGGCCGCGCTCCTCGTGGAATGAGCAGTTAAGCGTCCCGGAACAGACGAGGAGCGAGCCTGGTAGGCCATGGAGATGCAGGCCCTGAGCCAGCGGCCAATCGTCGCGGACGAAACCTTCCTGCCCTGTGAGGCCGGCTGGAAGGAAACGAATAAGGCTTCGGAGGCTCGGAAGGGCCTGGTGCGTTTCAGATAAATCTTGAGAGCCCTACGTACGTCTAACTTGTGCCATTTGCGCTCCAGAGGGTGATCAGGGTCAGGACAAAAATTGGGGAGGACCAAATCTTGGGAACGGTGAAAGCAGGAACAGACCTTAGGGATAAAGGAGGGGTCTAACCTTAACACCACTCTGTCCTGATGAAAAACGCAGAGGTCCTCCCTGACCGATAGGGCCTGAAGTTCGGAAATCCTGCGAGCCGACGTAATGGCCACAAGGAAGGCCACCTTGAAAGTCAGGAAACGCAAAGACACTTCCCTCAAAGGTTCAAACGGGGGTCCCGTAAGGGAGTCCAGAACTAGGGGAAGATCCCAGGAGGGATACCGGTGCACCGCAGGGGGGGTCAGGTTCGAGGCGCCCTTGAAGAACTGTCGCACCGTGGGCACCTGGGACAATGACAGGGATCCACCACACGTGAGGACAGACGAGATTGCCGCCAGCTGTCGCCTGATGGTGTTTAGGGCCAGCCCCTTATGCAGGCCCTCCTGTAGGAAGTCCAGGACCTGTGGGATGGTAGAGTGAAGGGGTTGAATGGACTTACCCGAACACCATCGACAGAAGGCTCGCCAGGTGGAGTCATATATACGGTTCGTCGCCGGCCGGCGGGAGGCCTGGATCGTGTGGATGACCTCGGAGGAGTAGTTGTGACGCCTCAAGATGCCCCGCTCAATCGCCATGCGGTCAGCTGGAACCACCGCGGGTCCGGATGCTCCAGGGACCCCTGTCGCAGGGACACCCGGTCGTTGGGGATCCTCCACGGCCGCTCCACCGAGAGATTCCTCAGGTCCGCAAACCAAGGTCTGCGGGGCCAATGGGGGGCCAGAAGGATCACCTCCGCTCCCTCCGACACGACCTTCTGTAGGACTCGGGGAAGAAGGGGTAAGGGAGGAAAGGCATAAAGGAGGCCGAGGGGCCAACTGCACCGCAGAGCGTCCACCCCCTCCGACCCCCGCGCAGGGAAGCGAGAAAAGAACCTCGGGAGTTGGGAGTTGGAGGGGGAAGCAAAGAGGTCGATAATCGGCTCCCCGAAGAGAGCCACTATGTCCTGGAAGAGGCTGGGACATAGCTGCCACTCCGCGTTGTCCAGCACCTCCCGGCTGAGCCAGTCCGCCTGCACATTGGAAACCCCTGAAATATGCTCTGCAGTCAAGGTGGAGAGATGACGCTCGGCCCAGAGGCCCAACTGCCTGGCCTCGACCATGAGAGAATGCGACCTGGTGCCCCCCTGGCGATTGACATGGGCCTTGGCTGACATGTTGTCCGTAAGCACCAGGACGTGTCGCCCCCTCAGCAAGTGGAGGAAGTGACGGAGGGCCAGGTGGATCGCTCGGAGCTCCAGCCAATTTATGCTGTGAGCGAGGTCGGTGGGCTCCCATTGGCCTTGCGCCCACAGACCCTGGCAGTGGGCTCCCCAACCGAAGAGACTGGCATCTGAGGTGACTGTCACCAACTCCTGTTCCTGGAAGAGGCGGCCCTTGGTCACCGCTTGGGACAGCCACCAGCGAAAGGAACGGGACACCTCTCTGGGAAGGTTCACCCTGGCCAGGGAGCAACTGAGGAGGCGCCTCTGAAAAGGCAAAAGAAACCATTGGAGATCCCTGGTATGAAGCCTGGCCCAAGGCACTATCCCTATGCAAGAAACCATAGTCCCCAACAATTGGGAGAGGGACGCCAAGGAAGGCCTGACCTCCCCCCCGACCTGTCGGAGAAGGGCCCGGAGAGATTCCAAACGTTCCTGGGACAGGAACACCCTGCCTCCCACCGTGTCAATCAGGGCCCCTAGGTGAACCAGCCTAGTAGTAGGACGAAAATGGCTCTTGGGAACATTAATAGAAAAGCCATGGAGCTGCAGGGCGTGAATGGTGGAGGCCAGGTCCTCGCGAGCCCCCCCTGGAGAGGAGGATTGAAGGAGGATATCATCCAGGTATGCTGTTAAACAGATCGGGACCTCCCTTAGGCTAGCCAACAGGGCTGCCAGAACCTTGGTGAAGACCCTAGGAGCTGAAGATAACCCGAAAGGGAGTGCCCTATATTGATAGTGTTCGCCCAGGTAACAAAACCGCAGGAATTGCCGGTGCTGGGGGGCGATTGGTATGTGGAGGTAAGCCTCCGTAAGGTCGATAGAGGTGAGAAAGTCCCCCTGACGGATACCCCACAGAATAGACTGCAATGAGTGCATCTTAAAGCGCTTATAACGTATAAACTTGTTTAATTTTTTAAGATCTAAAATTGTCCTCCAACCTCCAGAAGACTTGGGGACCACAAAAATGAGAGAATAAAACCCCGTGCCCTGTTGGTCAATGGGGACCCTCTCGATGGCCCTAATTTCCAGCAAATGCTGAACCGCCTCCTGCATGAGACGGCGCCTCCCCTGGTTGGAGGAGACTGGACAAACCCGAAAATAGGACGGGGGAGGGGAGAAAAAATCCAACAATAAACCCCTACGAACCGTGGACCTAACCCAAACGTCGGAGGTGGTGGTATCCCACACATCCGCAAAATAGGCCAACCTACCCCCAATGGGGAAACGATCAACTGGGGAATTAACTACGGCGGTAGGAGCGTTGTCCCCCGCCACGGAAGGGGCGCTTGGACTGCCTGCCCCTCTGGAATCGGTCAGATTGGCCCCTGTTTCTGGGGAAGTACCCACCCTGGGAACGAAACCCCTGGGAGCTATAATCCGCCCCCCGAAAGGACGACCCATAGTCGAGGGCGCGAAAGGACGAAATGGCCTCCTGACCTCGAAATGGCCGCCTGGGGTAGGGCGCCGCCCGGTGAAACCCTTTCTTGGGAGCAGTGGGCAAAACTTTGCGTTTATCCTTGTTTTCCACAAGGAAGGGATCAAGGGCATCCCCGAACAGAGATCCGCCCTTGAAGGGAGCGGAAGCCAGACGCCACTTGTGACGCACATCCGCCTGCCACTGGCGCAGCCACAAAAGACGACGAGAGGCCACGGAGGAAGCCATGGCCCTGGATGCGAATCTGGCCGAGGCCAAGGTGGCATCGGAAGTAAACTGCACAGCCGCCACCAGCTTGGCAATGTCCAGGTGGGCCCTGAAGTCGGAGACAGGAGTGCGCAGCTGTAAATCCTGCAGCCACAGAAGGCAGGGGCGGGTGAAGAAGGAAGCCGAGGTGGCGGCACGGATCGCCCACGCCGCTGCCTGATGACCCCGTTGTAAAGTGAGGTCAGCCTTCTTCTCCTCTGGCTTGAGGACATCCTCCGGGGCTCCAGGCATGTTGGCCGCCGTGTGGAGGGAGACGACCGGGGCATCCACGGTGGGCGTCGCCAGAAACTGTGCCATCTCCTCGGCCACGTTGAAGTACCGCCGATCCGTGGACGACGGGCTGGGCCCAGAGGTAGGGGTGGCCCACTGACGCTGAACCAGATCCACAAAGATCTTGGGCATCGGGATCGTCTCCGAAGGCAAGATGTCGTCATCGAACATGTTCTCAGCTGAGAGCAAGGCCGGCCGTGGAGCGGACGTGGACGGGGCCGTAGCCGGGCCGAAATTTGAAGCTGATTTGGCCTTGTAGAGCAGGGAGGTGAACAGGGCCGAAGGGAACAAGCCGGAAGATGTTTTCTTCTCCGGAGGCCTGCTTTCATCCTCCGAAAGACCACCTTCCCGGATCTCACCTTCCTCCGCGCTGGAAACACTCTCCAGGTCCTCATCTTCCTCCAGGGCGTCTGCAGGAGCCGGGCCCGCCTCCGTGGTCGGATTCACCCCCGAAGGACCAGGCCCAGGTTGGAAGCCTGGTGCCTGATGTTGCAGGCCGGCCGCAAACCCCTGAGACATAGCCGCAGCGATGATGGCCTGAATATTGGCCGCATCCAGTGATGGCTGAGGCAGGGGAACAGGGAAGGCAGCAGAGGTTGAAGGGATTGCTTCCAAGCGTTGAATGCTCGGCGGAAGGAACGCAGACTGAGAAGGAGCCGGCTGATCTGGTCCCCAAATCCCAGAAACATCAATGGGGAAGATGGGATTGATGGCCGCTGCCCCCCCCTGTCCCTGGGCCGGGGAAGCCATGAGGGACAAGTGGGCCTGCGATATGCGGGAGAGGGGGGAGGCCTGGGCCTGAGCCCTGACTGCCGCTCTGCTGTGCAGCCTCTCCAGGGTTTTCTCACTCCTCTTCTCAAAGGTAGAAGGACTAACTCTGGAAGCCTTTGATTTAACAGACTTCTTTGGAGCTTTACCCTTCTTGGCCGGGGCCTTGCCTTTCCCTTTGGCCTGGGAGGTAGATGGCTGGGGGGACTGCTCTGTTCCAGGCACCACACAGGCCGAAGAAGGCCCAGCCACTGGCTCTGGAAGGGGAGCGGAGGCCGAGGCAGAAGGCCCTTCCATTGCTCCCAATGCAGAGAAGCAGAGATAAAACTGCAGGAAAAAAACAACCTCTCTCTAGGACCCTGCGGACGCCTGGGTCCTCCCACGCAGCAGCAGTCTGGCGCCAGCCGCCCACGCTTTCCGCGCGCGCCCTGCAGGCCGAAAAGCCTGCCGATTAGGCCCAATCGGCCCGGCGCGACTTCCAGACCCCCTGCGGTCTCTCCGGGTCGCTCCGCGGCCGGGGGGGATGAAGATGGACGATCCCCCGGCCCCCCGGTAAACCGCGGGTCGTCGCGCGACCGTCCGGGAGCGACGGAGCGTTCTCCCGGGCCCACGGGCTCTCCAGGGGCCTCCGGTAGCCCAGGGCCTCTTCCCAGGCCCTCACCAACACAAGCGGCAGCCTACGAGCCCAGAACAGGGCTTTGAGGCTTGCCGGTAGAGCGCGCTGCTCCAGGAGCAGTCAAAAGCGCTTTTCCAGTCCCCTGTACCTTTCCACGATCAGAAATCCTTTTCCAAAAGCAAACGGATCCAGGAGCAGTAGAAAGACGCGTGTGCCTCAGAGATAGGCTGAGTTGAAACTGGGCATGTGCGGCCAGCATAGGCGGGACTAAAGACTTTGCCCAGACTCAGCCTCCAATGAGAGCACAGGAGTCTTGCCCAGCATAGATGCTGACTTCCCTAACAAGGAAAAACACTGCTCTAGTCTTATTTGCACCCTGATTCAGGTGACCTTGAGGACACAGATAAACCCCTAAATGGATTTACGAGCTCTCAGGGAGAGTACTAATGACCAGATGACTGCAAAAAATATATATACATCCTTCCATCCCCCACAACCTATCAGAACCTATCCTTCCTTCTCCTCCATCATCCAGTCTCAACAGTCAGTCATCCTTCCATCCTGCCCCAATCAGAACTGATGAAGCTCCTAACAACAACAAGGTAAGAAGCATTAGGGCCCAGGGGCTAATAAGCAAGATCGTTTTAGGTAACCCTCACCGAGAAGACTTTCAGGAAATCCCAGGATCATGCACAACGGGCTAAGTTGAGAAGTAAAACATTCTTTTATATACAGTATATATATATATACAAAAAAGGCAATTCCATCCATTTCCCTACTGCTGCCATGACATCACTAGGGGGATCGACTTCAACCCAAAAGATGGAGATATTTCTTTTAAAGGTGTAACAGTCGTTTTTCCCTCGAGCTAGACCCAAGAGAGGGAGGCTGCCTCATCATTTCAGAGCAGAATTCCACCGTGCACAATGGCAAGTTTTAGAAACTTCATTTGCAAAATCGGAGGGGCTTAAATCTTTATTTATTAATTTATCTGAAGCCTGAAGATTTAAGGCCGTGCCATTAAAGAAGCAACAAGAGAGAGTCACAGGAGTAGGCAACCCAGAGAATTTTAAATGACTGTCTGCATGCAGTTAGCTGTATAATTAGCCACATAACTCAAGCGTGCAACCCTTGTCCGACTGACTTTGCCACACTTAAGCGAAACGTTTCGGGCCTGAGACATCCATCATCCCTTATCAGGAAAACAGGCTTGGGAATTGCAGCAGCAGAATTAACTATTAATTCTTTGCAAAGCAATTTTCAGGCCACATTTTAATGTGCTATTTACAGAAGGTCCCTTCCGTAAGCCTTGATGAACCCCGGGTTGCAAACCTCGTGCTTGTTACTTCAAGCGAGGCCCCAAAGTATGGAAAACCAACTCCCGGTCGTAGAAGTTAGCTTTCAAATCAACGTCGCAGGTGGAGCAGAAACTGGACACCGTCAATTGAGCGGCAGGGACAAACAGCTCCCTAAAACAGTCTAAATGTAGTCTGAAAGTCCCAAAGAATTCTTCCTTGGGGGAAAAAAGAACTTCCAGCGTTTCCTCAAAGGTGCTTTTTCTATTTAAGAAAGGAAGGAAGGAAGGAAGGAAGGAAGGAAGGAAGGAAGGAAGGAAGGAAGGAAGGAAGGAAGGAAGGAAGGAAGGAAGGAAAGGGTCTGTTTTTTCCTTGAGGAAGACGTTTTGCTTCTCATCCCAAAAGCTGCCATGCAAAAATTTTCCCAAATGAGGTGCTGTGCAAGGAAAGACTGAGCACAGAGTCTCTGAGATTCACGGACAGTGGCTTCAAGAGCTCTCAGGGAGAGTACCAATGACCAGATGACTGCAAAAAAAATACATCCTTCCATCCTCCCTAAACTATCAGAACCTATCCTTCCTTCTCCCCCATCTGTTCCGACCGAGGCTTCCCCAAACAGCACGAGGCAGAGTCCTGATCCCGACAAAACCCCTTTTATTAAACGAACGTGAATTCCTCTTATTCACATTCAGCCAAGGCCTGGCAAACAGTCTTTCAAAGGTGAATTTAGGACCACAGACCTTATCTAGCTTGAAAAGCTGCTATGGAAATATTTTCCAAACACAGTGCAGTGCAAGGAAAGACTGGGCACAGAGTCTCTGAGATTCATGGACAGATCTTCATACTCCTGAAACGAATGAATGAACGAATGGTTTCCTGAAAAAGCCCCCTCCCCTTTTGCTTCTCTTTTATTTCCTATGGGAGGGGCTATTCACCATCCACCTGTGGCTATACTCCCAAATCGATCCTGATTGCTTAGCTATTCTTTTCCTCTGGCAGCTCTGCGCATGTGCACACTGGGAACAGGCTCCAGCTGTTAGTCTGCTTCACTAATGTCTAGCTCCGAAGGCAGATGAGAACTGCCAGACAGCCTTGGGCCCCTCTCTGCTTCCGATGCAGAGCCCTCGTCCGAGCCTTCCCCAGCCTCTAGGACTGACCCATGTTCCTCCCCAACCTCCTCACTGTCCGAATCTGCTGCCAGCTCCGCTGGACACTGGCAGGCTACAACACCACCATCCAAACTCAACAGTCAGTACTTATCCTTCCATCCTGCTCCAAGCAGAACTGATGAAGCTCCTTGGGTGAGAAGCAAAATATGTTTCCTTCTCCCTCCTCAAGGGGGAAAAACACTCCAGTTGCTGCAAAGCCCCTTTGAGACAACCATGACCTGGATGACTGAGACCCTCCGCAGACCTGAGAGTTGAAGTCCACACATCTTCAAATTGCCAAGGTTGAGAAATATGCACTAGAGAGAAGTCTTCCCCGAGCCTGATGCACCCCAGGGGTGTGGACTTCAACTCCCATTATCCTCAGCCTGAGGATGATGGGAATGGGCCCTACATATCTGGAAGCTTTCTGGCAGGATGGTGGGGATGATGGAAGGATTCGTTCTCACAGGATGGGTGGGAGGGATCGTATTTCTTTGCAGTCATCTGGTCGTTAGCACTCTCTCTGAGAGCTCTTGAAGCCACTTGGGGGTTTATCTGTGCCCTCGTGGCCCCCTGAATCAGGGTGCATCACTCCAGATCAGGAGCCCAATGAAGAGCAGGTTCCAGATTATTTGGATCTGCATCTGATGGCCCTGGAGTTTCACCTAAGCATTTGAGAAGTGTGTTGACTCTTAGTGGCCACATAGATCTTCTCCATGATCTGCTCCTAACCTCTCTGTGGAGATTCTCAGTCATCCAAGCTATAGTGTCCGGCCTTCAGCCCTCTTTTCTTTTGGATCTTTGGCCTGCCACACTTTCTATTATTCTACTTCTCATTTTCTATGGTGGGAAAATGGGAGGGGGAATTGTACGGAGTTAGATGCTATGTAGCCATAACAACATTCTTTCTAGAAAGCCAAGATCATCCTTTGTCTCTGCACCTCTGCACCTGACCGGAATTGGATGGGCGGAAGCTGCCAGCATGGCAGTGGGAGATTGGACCACGTGATGGACTTGTGGGTGTGGGGGGCAAGATCTTGGACTTTCAACTGGGTGGGGAAAACTGGGAAGCTTTCAGATTCAGGTTTTCCCAGATGTGCCAACATGGCTCTCTTCATCAATTGGAACTTTGAGCCATATTTTGCCTTGGACTCTGATTTACTTTTGGATACTATTTGGAACCCTGACATATAATTGTCTCAAAGGTGCTTTTTCAAAAGGCAACTGGACTGTTTTTTTTTCCCCCTTGAGGAAGAATCAGAAGACATTTTGCGTCTCATCCAAGAAGCTTCATCAGTTCTGAAAGGATGGGGGGAGGAATTGGAAAGATCACATTATTTGGCAGTCATCTGGTCATTAGTGCTCTCCCTGAGAGCTCTTGAGGCCACTTGGGGGTTTATCTGTGCCCTCATGGCTCCCTGAATCAGGGTGCAAAAGGGGGTGGAATCTTCTAGAACTGATGAATGGACTTTACTATAGACAGGAAATGGGTGGTGTCTTATTATCCCTCCCCCTCTGTTGAGAGAGGACGCCTCATTTTTAATACCAATGGCCTCTTTGACCCCTCTTACAAACCAGGGATCTTTCCAAGCTCTTCCACTCTCCTGTCAGAACTGATCCTTCCATCCTGTCAGGATGAAGCTTCTTGGGTGAGAAGCGAAACTACTCTTCTCCTTCTCCTCCTCCTTCTGTTTCTCCTCCTCCTCCTACTTTTGCTTCTTCTTCCTCTCCTCCTCCTCCCCCTCCTCCTCCTTCTCCTCCCCCTCTTCCTCTGTTTCTTCTCCTCCTCCTCCTGCTTCTTCTTCTCCTCTCCTCCTCCTCCTTCTGTTTCTTCTCCTCTACCTCCTCCTCCTCCTCCTCCTTCTGCTTCTGCTTCTCCTCCTCCTCCTCCTTCTGATTCTTCTGAGATACCATTGTGGGAGGAGTTTGACTCTGTTGCCTCCGAAGATCCCTCCCCCTCTGTTACGTGGGCGACTGAGAGCCACCACATGTTTATTGGACCCGTGTCCCTCCTGGCTTGTACTGGCATCCTGGGAGGTTACACGAGGCTGGCTCCAGGAGTTAGTCAATGCTTCCTTGAGTGAGGGGTTCTTGCCAGCCTCCCTTAAAGAGGCGATGGTGAGACCCCCTCCTCAAGAAGCCTTCCCTGGACCCAGCTTTATTGGAAAACTATCGTCCAGTCTCCAACCTTCACTTTCTAGCGAAGGTTGTTGAGAGTGTGGTGGCACAACAGTTTCCTCGTCACCTGGAGGAAGTTGATTATCTGGACCCGCGCCAGTCCGGCTTCCAGCCCGGGCACAGCACAGAGACGGCATTGGTCGCATTGGTGGATGATCTCTGGAGGGCCAGAGATGAGGGTTGTTCCTCCATCCTGGTCCTGTTAGATCTCTTGGCGGCTTTTGATACCATCGACCATGGTATCCTATTGCGCCGACTGAGGGGGTTGGGGGTGAGGGGCACCGTTTTATGGTGGTTCTCCTCCTACCTCTCCGGCCGATCGCAATTTGTGTTGGCAGGAGGGCAGAGGTCGACCTCAAGACCCCTCACTTGTGGGGTGCCTCAGGGGTCGGTCCTCTCGCCGCTCCTGTTCAACACATACATGAAGCCGCTGGGTGAGATCATCCGTGGTTTTGGGGTAGAGTATCATCTCTACGCTGACGTTACGCAGCTGTACTTTTCTACCCCAGTACAGATCTACCCCAGTACTGGAAGCCGTACGGATCTGGATGGGAGACAACAGACTCAAACTCAACCCATCCAAGACTGAGTGGCTGTGGTTTCCGGCGTCCCGGTACAACCAGTTGATTCCATCACTGGCTATAGGGGGCGAACATCTGGCCCCCGTGGATCAGGCACGCAACCTAGGCGTCCTCCTGGATACCCGGCTGTCTATGCAAGATCATGTGACGGCCGTGGCCAGGGGGGCTTTCCACCAGGTATGCCTGGTGCGGCAGTTGCGTCCCTTATTGGACCGGGACGCCCTTCGCACAGTCACTCACGCGCTTGTGACATCCCGGCTGGACTACTGCAATGCTCTCTACATGGGGCTCCCCTTGGGATGCACCCGAAGGCTACAGTTGGTCCAGAATGCGGCCGCGCGGGCGATCTTGGGAACGTCTAGGTATTCCCGTGTAACACCGCTCCTGCGCAAGCTGCACTGTTTACCTGTGGTCTTTCGGGTGCGCTTCAAGGTGTTGATTACCATCTTTAAAACGCTCCATGGCACGGGACCTAGCTACCTGCGAGACCGCATCCTGCCCCATACATCCCTGCGGCCGATTCGCTCCCACAGAGAGGGACTTCTCCGGGTGCCGTCCACTAGGCAATGCCAGCGGGCGACGCTCAGGGGAAGGGCCTTTTCTGTGGTGGGCCCGACCCTCTGGAACGACCTTCCCCCCGAAATCAGACCAATCACGGACCTCCGCACCTTCCGCCAGAAATTAAAGACACTCCTGTTTCATCAGGCCGGCTTGGCCTAAGTTATTTACCTAGCCTACAGTCTGTATAATAAATTGTTTTAATTGGGTTTTGAATGGGATTATGTTTTAACCTTTTAAATTTTAGCACAGGGATAACTTATTTAATTTGGTTTTAACTATTTATATTGTGATACTGTTGTGTTTTTTAACTTCCTGTGCACCGCCCCGGGTCCCTTTGGGGAGAGGGTGCAGTTATATAAATCCGAAATAAACTAAACTAAACTTCTCCTCCTCTTCCTCCTTCTGCTTCTCCTCCTCCTCCTCCTCCTCCTCCTCCTCCTCCTCCTCCTCCTCCTTCTTGGAAAAAGATACCCAGGCTGCCTTTTGAAAAAGCACCATTGAGACAAAGGTGCTTTTTCCTTGGGTCCATCCTCTAGGAGCAGGACGACTGAGAGTCTCCACAGACACTTCCAGAGTTTCCATTGTGAAGCCCGTGTCTACCCTCCTCGCTCGTCCTCTAATACCGTGACCAACATGAACAGCACCATCAGTGGACCAAGAATCAATGTGCAACACCACCAAACCACAGTGGAGGCCAGAAAAGCTAAACAAAGCACCAATCTATACCAGTAGAAGTAGTCCTTGACTTACAACCATTCATTTAGTGACCGTTTGAAGTGACAACAGTCCTGAAAAGAAGTGACTCATCACTGTTTTTCACACTTGCAACTGTTGCAGCGTGACCCGGGGGTCACCATGATCAAAATTCGGACTCTTGGCAACTGTCTCAAATTTATGACGGTGGCAGTCTTGCATGGTTACGTGATTCCCTTTTGCGACCTTCTGACAAGCAAAGTCAACGGGGAAGCCAGATTCACTTAACAACCATGTCACTAACTTAGCAACAGCAGTGATTCGCTTAATAAATGTGGCAAGGAAGGTCGTAATTTCAATTTCAATTTTCAATTTTATTCAATTTATATACCGCCCTTCTCCCTTTCGGGACTCAAGGCGGTGTACAGCCATAGTAAAAAATGGGTAGTACAAAAGCTAAAATGATATATTAAAATGTATTAAATGTATTGGCCTAGAGTTAAAACCCCGTACTAAAATCAATTAAAAACTATGCCAGGCTGGCTGCACGAAATAAATGTGGCTTCGGGGCCCGACGGAAGAGGCGCAGGTCCATGGTTGTCCGTAGGTCAGGGGGCAGGTCATTCCAGAGGGCAGGAGCTGCCACAGAGAAGGCTCTCCCCCTGGGGGTTGCCAGCCGGCATTGTCTGACCAACGGCACCCTGAGGAGGCCCTCTCTGTGGGAGCGAACTGGACGGTGGGAGGCATTTGGTAGCAGGAGGGGGTCTTGCAGATAGCCAGGTCCCTTGCCATGGAGTGCTTTAAAGATGGTTACTAATACCTTGAAGCGCACCCGGAAAGCCACAGGCAGCCAGTGGGGCAGAGATCACTTAATAGCTGTCTGGCGTAGCAACAGAAATTTTGGGCTCAATTGGGGTCACAAATCAAGGACTCTCTATATACTAGGAACAGTCACATAACAGACATCCATTTAAGGAATATTTACTCCATGGCTTCAAAAACTAATTTGTAAACATAAGAACATAAGAACAGCCTTGCTGGAACAGGCCACAGCCCATCCAGTCCAGCATTCTGTCTCACACAGTGGCTCCCCATTGGCTTCAGGGTCTTCCCAAGCAGATGTCTTCACCTGCTTATGATTCCCTGCAAATGGCATTGAGAGATATCCTGCCTATCTCTCCAACACGGAGGGTGTCCTTAGACATCCCTAATGATAGCCATGGATATTTTATTTTATTTATTTTTTTATTTTATTAAATTTATACCCCGCCCTTCTCCTTGTTAGGACCCAGGGCGGTGCACAGGGATGTTAAAATACATACAAAATATATAAAATATATAAAATTTAAAATACTTATTCTAATAAATAAACCCTGCGCTAAAAACCGAATTAAAATCCCAAGTTTAAAAACTATCTAATAGTCAGTATGGAGGTTACGCTAGGCCGGCTAGATGAAATAGGTGTGTCTTCAGACACTTGCGGAAGAGGCGGGGGTCGGAGATGGTGCGGAGTTCAGGGGGTAAGTCGTTCCAGAGGGCTGGGCCCGCCACAGAGAAGGCTCTCCCCCTGGGTGTCGCCAGTCGGCATTGTCCAGCCGACGGCACCCTGAGGAGGCCCTCTCTGTGGGAGCGTATCGGTCTGAGGGATGTATGGGGCAGGAGGCGGTCTCGCATATACCCTTGTTCTCCATGAACTCCTCTCATCCTTCCTTAAAGGTGTCGAGGCTGACAGCTGTCACCACTTCTTCTGGCAGGGAGTTCCATAGACCAGTGTTCCTATGGGTGAAAAAGTCCTTCCTCTTATTTGTTTGAGGTCTAGCTTCCAAAAGTTTCATGGAGTGCCCCCTAGTTCTAGTGTTGTGCGATAGGGAAAACAGTTTTTCCTTTTCTACTTTGTCCACACCGTGCATGATTTTAGGGACGTCAATCAGGTCACCTCTCAGGCGCCTTCGTTCTAGAGTGAAGAGGCCCAGCCATTGCAGCCTCAGATGGTAAGGAAGGTGTTCCAGCCCCCTAATCATTCTGGTTGCCCTCCTCTGCACCTTTTCCATTTCCATAATATCCTTCTGAAGGTATGGTGACCAGAACTGTACACAATACTCCAGATGGGGCCTCACCATAGATTTATAAAGAGGCAAAATGACACTTGCTGACTTATTTTCTATACCCTTCCTAATGATCCCTAGCAATGAGTTTGCTTTTTTCACTGCTGCGGCACACTGGGTCGACACCTTCATTGAGCTGTCCACCAGGACACCCAGGTCCCTTGGTGTCCTGGTGGACACCAGATATATTTGTTTCATTTTCTGATCAAAACTCAACAACTAGCAGTTTCCCTGAAAGGAAATGGGACGGATTGTTCCTGGAAGAGGCAGACCTTAAAAAACAACAACCCTGAAATCATTTACAAACTAGCATCTACCCATCATCATTCATGGGTGGCCAGTGAACCCTTTTGAGGCTGATGGTCTGGGGTCCCTCCTGTTGGCTCCCTGTAGATCCCCAAAATCCCCCATGTCTTGCGAAAAGCTGCATCTGAGACCTGAAAATGTGGCCGCAGGACCAACGGTGAATTTAATCGCTTCCAGATGCTGCTGAATTACAAAAGAGGTCAACGGGAAAGGAAGGTGTAAAAAAAGTGAAGTTAAATGAGTCCTTGCAGATTCTATTCTGCTAATCATTGCTGATTATGGGGGGGAGGGGGGGCAGTGCTCCTCTCCGTTCCAAGGTCATTGAGCCAGCGTTGTCCAAAGAGATTTCCATGGTCATTTGGCCAGCATGATGCCATGGAGTGCTATTACCTGCCCACCAAAGTGGTACCTATTTATATGTCAGAAATGGTATGGTAACCCACCACCTCTGGGGTAATTAGATTCCTGATTGGCTGACTGAGGACTAACCCAACTCTCCTCCGATAATGTTATGGGGCAGCATCAAAACACAACTGATGATGATGATGATGATTTGTTAATCTTTGGTGAGATTCACAGCCTTTGGGGCTGGTTGGTAGCTCAACAGCTCGAGTCCTAACCAAGGACCTAGGAACTGTCAAGGTAACGTCGGAGGATAGAAGCTGTTCCAAGCAGGGTGGCCCTGTGTAGAGTCAGAATGCTCACGTCCGGCAAACCTAGAACCTCCACAGAGCGAGGCAGCCCCCTAGGTCTTGCTCCAAGGGCTCCAATCACAACACACGACTTTCTCTTCCACAGTCGCTCAACTTCAATTTGGCATTAATATTATTATTATTAGTAGTAGTAGTAGTATTTAGCATATGAAGAGGAATAAGCACAACTGATCAATCAGTGCCCTATAATTCCCTCAGGTTTTGCCACTGACCAGCCCATTTTTCCTGCTTGCTTAAATGCTGAAGGAATATATGAATCAATGTGAATCAATATTGGCTTCTGCTTATATTATTCTATACTGTCAGAAATTAGTTTTCTAGTCTAGCAAATGTTGTTTTCTAGTCTAGCTAATACTGGACTGCAAATGTTACCTCACTGCTGCATCACGCTTCTATTCTTGGCTTCAAAGCTAGGCACATTCTTGAAAAACATAGAAGAAATTGTTACATGGGAATATCAGGCCCCATAGATAAAGGAACCAAACTAGGGAGTTTTCCTGGCTCATAAATCCTTAAAGCATTCTGCCTGGAAAAACAACGTGGCAAAGGGGGGCTGCCACCCCCTACACAAGGCCATAGGAATCCTCCACAGATAAGACTGACAGAGACAAGAGCTTGAACCAAAGGACGCTTTAAAGATCACGTTGGTAACGAATCTTTGTCTCTGATTGGATAAACTTTGTATGTAGATAATGCTCTGAGCCCTTCTTGCAGGGGGTGGCTATTCCTTACATGCATTTGTTTGTATGTTTTGGAGATAGGTTTGTCACCCAGTTTTTGCTACGGCCATAAATAAAAGCTGATACTTTTTGCAAGCCTCGTCTGGGGTCTCCACTCTCTTGGGCATCTCAGAGGCTCGAGGAAACTGCTGGAATCTTACAATGCTAATCTCAACATGTGCCAGCCCCACCACAGCTACATGCAGGACTGTTACGATAATTATTTATTTATTTTTATTTATTTTATTTTTCATATTTATAACCCGCTCCCATCTCAGAACAAGGGACTCGGGGCGGCGAACATAGAATTAAATCAATAAATACAAAATACAAATACATAGATATTAGATGCCTGTGTTGTAACCGTTTTTAAAACCCTCGTTTATAATTGGCGGTGCTGGGGTTAAGCAAGGCCGGCTAGTTGAAAGAAGTGAGTCTTTATCATTATCCTGATGTTGGGTTGACAATATATATATAAGCCAGGATTAATAAGAGATATATGTAACTTTAAAGACTATGTGGAATCTGATTGGCTGAGCTTCCCAGCTCAATCATAAAAGGCAGCTGGAAACACAGTTCATTCCCTTTTTGCTTTCCTTTGCTTCCTGATTGCCACTGAGGAAGGAGCTGAAAACTGAAGACGGAAGAAGTATCATTGTTTTGACTGACTGTAAGATAACTGGGTTTTGGTGAAGGACTGTTTATTGTAGGAGGAGTTAGTATCACTGTTTGGAAGAAGTATTTTAGTTACATCAAGAGTAAAGACTATTTATTTTTTCTACTATCAGTGTTTGATAGTTATTGTGTGTTTTAAGCAACGTATCTCTTGCTGTCCGGTGTATCTGACCGAACACGGGCAAGGTCCCATTTAAGGACCTACCTAGAGGCGATAAAAGCGGCGAAACGTAACTATCTCGCCGCTCTTATCGCATCTGCAAATAACCGCCCTGCCGCCCTGTTTAGAGTGACCCACTCCCTCCTCCAACAGAGGCCGCGAGAAGCTCCTTTGCAGAGCAGAGCAGAGGAATTTGGACATTATCTGCAGGATAAAATCGCTCAGCTCCAGGACGAGCTGGCCTCCAACGAGATTGGCCTGGGCGGACCGTCCAAGGCAGGTCTTGAGACCGTATTATGGGAAGAGTTCGATTTTGTTACTTCAGATGACATAGACAGGTTGCCGAGGTGACTGAATGCCACCACATGTTTATTGGACCCGTGTCCCTCCTGGCTTGTACTGGCCTCCTGGGAGGTTACACGAGGCTGGCTCCAGGAAATAGTGAACACTTCCTTGAGCGAGGGGTTCTTGCCGGCCGCCTTGAAAGAGGCGGTGGTGAGACCCCTCCTCAAGAAGCCTTCCCTGCGTTGTTAGTTCATTATCGTCCGGTCTCCAACCTTCACTTTCTGGCAAAGGTTGTTGAGAGTGTGGTGGCACAGCAGTTCCCCCGGCACCTGGAGGAAACTGTCTATCTGTCTAGGGGTTGGGGTTGGGAGGCACCGTGCTGCGGTGGTTCTCCTCCTACCTCTCTGGTCGGTCGCAATTTGTGTTGACAGGAGGGCAGAGATCAACGTCAAGGCCCCTCACGTATGGGGTGTCCCAGGGGTCGGTTCTCTCACCACTCCTGTACACATATATGAAGCCGCTGGGCAAGATCATCCGTGGTTTTGGGGTAGAGTACCATCAGTACGCTGATGACACTCAGCTGTACATATCTACCCCTAACCACCCCAACGATGCCGTTGAAGTGATGTCCTAGTGTCTGGAGGCCGTGCGGGTCTGGATGGGGAGTAATAAACTTCGACTCAACCCGTCCAAGACTGAGTGGCTGTGGTTTCCGATGTCCCGGTATAGCCAGTTGATTCCATTACTGGCTATCGGGGGCGAGTCATTAGCCCCTGTGGAAAGGGCTCGCAACTTAGGCATCCTCCTGGACTCACGGCTATCCCTGGATGACCATGTGATGGCTGTGGCCAGGGGGGCCTTTTACCAGGTTCACCTGGTACGCCAGTTGCGCCCCTTTCTAGACCGGGACGCCCTTTGCACTGTCACTCAAGCACTCGTTATGTCCCGCCTAGACTACTGCAATGCTCTCTACATGGAGCTCCCCTTGAGGTGCACCCGGAGGCTCCAGTTAGTACAGAATGCAGCCGTGCGGGGGATTTTGGGAGCCTCACGGCATTCCCATGTAACACCTCTCCTGCGCGAGCTGCACTGGCTACCTGTGGTTTTTCGGGTGCGCTTCAAGGTGCTGATAACCATCTTTAAAACGCTCCATGGCATGGGGCCTAGCTATTTGCAGGACCGCCTCCTACCATACACCTCCCTTCGGCTGATCCGCTCCCATAGGGAGGGCCTTCTCAGGGTGCCATCTACCGGTCAATGTCGGCTGGTGGCCCCCAGGGAAAGGGCCTTCTCTGTGGCAGGTCCAGCCCTCTGGAACGCCCTTCCCCCCGAACTTCGTACCACCACGGACCTTCGCCTCTTCCGCAGATCACTTAAGACACACTTCTTTCATCTAGCCGGCCTAGCCTGGATCCTGATGTAATTTTTATAGATTTAGCTAGTGGATTTTAACATTTTTACCAGTTTTAATTATATTTTAGCAGATGGCACATTTAATTTAATTATATTTTAACGTTAGGATTGTATTTATTATAGTTTGTTTGTTGTATTATTTTTAATTTTCCTGTGCACCGCCCTGAGTCCCATTGGGGAGATAGCAGCGGTATAGAAATGGAAATAAAGTGAAAGTGAAAGTATTGCACTATTCCGCCTGTTTATTTTCCAACGGGGGTGTTTTTTTACCCCTAACAAGGACGCAACGCCCGAGACCCTTCAGCAGAAATATAGGAAATGAACTCTACATACGGATACAGAAGTCCCCACTCTCGTAATATCCCGGGCAGCACTGAGAGCGTCGCCGATACATCGTCCTGAGTCCCCTCCGATAGGCCGTTTTATAGCTGATTCTAAATGGTGGGAGAGGAGAGAAAAAAAATACAACCCTGGAAATCAATGCCCATAGTTATAATTCTATTTGTGTTACATTACCGCAAGGTTGTTATGTTCAATATTTGCTTCAGAATGTGCAAAGGTTTTTTGATATTTAAAAAGATCGATACACATTCCAACTCCTGCTCATTCGGCTGCATCCTAAGCCATTTTCACGCGGGGCCCAAGAGAAGATTTGGGCCAGCAAGATACAGAAAGGAAAAGAAAAAGGAAAGAATGTGTGGCTGGGTGTAAAAAAGGAAATGGTATATATAACCAATTTCATTGCAATTTTAGTACAATGACAATAAAGATTATTATTACTATTATTATTATTTAGAGCAGGGGTCTCCAACCTTTGCAACTTTAAGTCTGAAGGACTTCAGCTCCCAGTCTTCTCCAGCCAGCTTTTTAAAGCAGGGGTCTCCAACCTTTGCAACTTTAAGTCTGAAGGACTTCAGCTCCCAGACTTCTCCAACCAGCGAAGCGCGGTCTTCGGGGGTTTTTAATTAATAAATTAGTGATTATTTTAGGGGGTACCAGGGAGGGTAGACAGGTAGAGGCGGGGGAGGGAAGAGAGAGCCAGGCCAGCGGGCGACGGAGGGAAGCGGATGGTTCCGTTAGGAGGGGGGAGATTCAAATCGTTCTGACAGAGGGCATTCCCATCCAGAAGGTCGTGGGGAGAGGCAGGTCCGAGGGGAGACAAGTGTTATCCTCCCGGTTGGGGGCACGAAGCCGTTGGCTACAAACGGTCAAGTGCCTCAACCCCCGCAGGCTAGGTGGCCAGGGAGTACAGAGCCAGGGCCTGCGGCTGATGTTCTGCAACGCCAGGTCCGTTGTCAACAAAGCCCCCCTCGTTCATGACCTTGTGTCAGAGGGGGAGCCGGACCTGGTGGGAATTGCGGAGACCTGGTTGGGCCACGAGGGTGGACTCCCCCTCGTTGAAATGTGCCCACCAGGTTACCGCGCGTTTCATCAGCCCCGGGCCCTAGGTAGGGGCGGTGGGGTAGCGGTCATTGTAAAGGAAGGTCTTGAGCCGAGAGAGACCGTTGTGCCACAGACCACCGGTTGTGAGTCCCTCTGTGTGAAGTGGGGCCTAGGGAGGCAGTTGGGCTTGCTGGTTGTATACCTGGCTCCCCGCTATGTAGCAGCAGCCCTGCCCGAGCTCCTCGAGGTGATCGCTACGGTGGCAGTTGAGACCCCCAGACTTTTAGTCATGGGGGACTTTAATCTGCCATCGGTGGGCGAATCATCCGAGGCAGCTCGGGAGTTCATGGCTTCCATGACGGCCATGGACCTGACCCAACTAATTCAAGGCCCCACGCACGAGGGTGGACACACACCGGATCTCATCTTTGTCTCAGGCCAATGGAAGAGTGATCTGGGTATAGGGGATATAGTCATCACACCCTTGTCATGGACAGACCACTCACTTCTCCGGCTCGACTTTCCGACCGCTGCTCCCCTCCGCGGGGAGGCGGAACCTGAGTCACCAATCTGGTTCCGCCCCAGGCGCCTGATGGACCCGGATGGGTTCCAGACGGCGCTTGGGCCACTTCCTGTACCCCTGGCCCGCGCCCCGATGGAGGACCTCGTGGCCGCATGGAATACTGCGACCACGGGAGCCTTGGATCGGGTCGCGCCCTTGCGGCCTCTCTTGCGGCGGCGAAACACCCTGGCTCCCTGGTTTTCCGAGGAGCTGAGGGTGATGAAACGCCGCAAGAGATGCCTAGAGAGAAGATGGAGGTATACTTGAACTGAATCTGACCGGACACAGGTAAGAGCCCATTTACGGACTTACATTGTGGCGCTGAGAGTGGCCAAACGTCACCATTGTGCCACTCTCATAGCATCCGCAGAAAACCGCCCTGCCGCCCTGTTTAGGGTGACCCGCTCCCTCCTTCAACAGAGGGTGCGGGAAGCCCCGTTACAGGGTAGAGCAGAGGAATTTGTGACTTTTCTGCAGGAGAAAATCGCTCAGATACAGAACGAGCTAGCCCCCATTCATGGCCCAGTGGGATGCCACGAGAGAGATCTTGTTTGGGAGGAGTTTGACTCCGTTACTTCCGAGGATATGGACAGGCTACGTGGGCGACTGTGAGCCACCACATGTTTATTGGACCCGTGTCCCTCCTGGCTTGTACTGGCATCCTGGGAGGTGACACGAGGCTGGCTCCAAGAGGTTGTCAACGCATCCTTGAGTGAGGGTGCCTTGCCTGCTTCCCTAAAAGAAGCGATGGTGAGGCCCCTCCTTAAGAAGCCCTCTTTGGATCCAGCTCTTTTGAACAACTACCGTCCAGTCTCCAACCTTCCCTTTCTGGCGAAGGTTGTCGAGAGTGTGGTGGCACAACAGTTTCCCCGTCACCTGGAGGAAGTTGATTATCTAGATCCGCGCCAGTCCGGCTTTCGGCCCGGGCATAGCACCGAGACGGCATTGGTCGCGTTGGTCGATGATCTCTGGAGGGCCAGAGATGGGGGTTGTTCCTCCATCCTGGTCCTATTAGACCTCTCGGCGGCTTTCGATACCATCGACCATGGTATCCTATTGCATCGGCTGGGGGGGTTGGGGGTGGGAGGCACCGTTTTACGGTGGTTCTCCTCCTACCTCTCTGGCCGATCGCAATTTGTGTTGGCAGGGGGGCAGAGATCGACCGCGAGACCCCTCGCATGTGGGGTGCCTCAGGGGTCGGTCCTCTCGCCCCTCCTGTTCAACACATACATGAAGCCGCTGGGTGAGATCATCCGTGGTTTTGGGGTAGAGTACCATCTGTACGCTGATGATACACAGCTGTACATTTCTACCCCAAACCACCCCAACGATGCCGTAGCGGTGATGTGCCAGTGCCTGGAAGCTGTACGGATCTGGATGGGAAGTAACGGACTCAGGCTCAACCCGACCAAGACCGAGTGGCTGTGGTTTCCGGCTGCCCGGTTCAACCAGCTCATTCCATCGCTGGCCATAGGGGGCGAACATCTTGCCCCTGTGGATGGGGTGCGCAATTTGGGTGTCCTCCTGGATGCCCGGCTGTCCATGGAAGATCAAGTGACAGCCGTGGCCAGGAGGGCGTTTTACCAGGTTCGCCTGGTTCGCCAATTGCGCCCCCTATTGGATCGGGACGCCCTTTGCACAGTCACTCATGCTCTCGTGACATCCCGACTGGACTATTGTAACTCTCTCTACATGGGGCTGCCCTTGAGGTGCACCCGGAGGCTTCAGCTAGTCCAGAATGCAGCCGCGCGAGCACTTATGGGGACCGCTAGGTCCACCCATGTAACACCGCTCTTACGCGAGCTGCACTGGCTACCTGTCGTCTTCCGGGTGCGCTTCAAGGTGTTAATTATCATCTTTAAAGCGCTCCATGGCTCGGGACCTAGCTATCTGCAGGATCGGATCCTGCCCCATACATCCTCACGGCCGATTCGCTCCCACAGAGCGGGGCTTCTCCGGGTGCCGTCCACTAGACTGTGTCAGCGGGCGACACCCAGGGGAAGGGCTCTCTCTGTGGCGGGCCCGGCCCTCTGGAACGACCTTCCCCCCGATATTAGGATGACCACGGACCTCCGCTCCTTCCGTCTCAAATTGAAAACCTATTTTTTCCGTCTGGCCAGCTTGGGATAGCCTCCTTGTCCTGGGGTTTTAGGGTAATTTTAATTATTTGTAGTGTTTAGGGGTTTTAGGGACAGTTTTTTAGTTTTTTATAGATGTTTTTAGCGCAGGATTTGTTTAATTGTGATTTTAAATTATGTATTCTGTTTGTGTTTATTGTTTTTTAATTTTCCTGTGCCCCGCCTCGAGTCCCTCTGGGGAGAGAGAGCGGGTAACAAATAAAATTTATTATTTATTATTATTATTAACCAGCTTTTTAAACCAGGGGTCTCCAACCTTTGCAACTTTAAGTCTGAAGGACTTCAGCTCCTAGAATTCTCCAGCCAGCTTTGCTGGCTGGAGAATTCTGGGAGCTGAAGTCCTTCAGACTTAAAGTTGCAAAGGTTGGAGGCCCCTGATTTAGAGAGTAACAGAGGTGTAAACGTTGTATACATTATATAAATGAGTAACTATGAAATAAAGGGGTATATGTATAAAACAGTAGGCCTTAGAATGGAAAATTCGAAATTAGGGGGGGGAATAATAATTACAATACCGATAACAGAAAGCTGTAAAAACTGTGATTTTAATGTTTTAAAAAATGTTGAATACAAATTATTTAAATACAAGGCAAAAAAAAATTTTGGCCTATCCCTGGTTATAGTTCCTTATCTCAGAAATAAACAGCCTCCCTGAATAATAAGCCCAAGTGGGTTGATGAGTGCATGCGCTAAAATAAGCCCCTCCCCCCAAAAAATTGCAACCCAGCAGTAGCCAAAGTGATAAGACTCACCACCTCCTGCCCCTCAAAAATAATAAGACCTCCCCAAAAATAAGATTTAGATTTAGATTTTTAGATTTTATTCGATTTGTATCCCGCCCTTCTCCAAACGGACCCAGGGCGGCGCACAGGAAAATTAAAATAATATACAAAACAATACAAAAATACAAAAATTTAAAAACCTATTAAATATGAAATCCTGCGCTAAAACCAATTAAAACCCCCATTTTAAAACTATCTATACTAGTCAACAGTGGAGGCTATGTAAGGCCGGCTTGATGAAACAAATGTGTCTTTAGACACTGGCGGAAGAGGCGGAGGTCGGTGATGGTACGGAGTTCAGGGGGTAAGTCGTTCCAAAGGGCTGGGCCCGCCACAGAGAAAGCTCTTCCCTGGATGTCGCCAGTCGGCATTGCCCGGCCGACGGCACCCTGAGAAGGCCCTCTCTGTGGGAGTGTATCGGTCTAAGGGATGTATGGGGCAAGAGACGGTCTCGCATGTAACTAAGGCCAAGTGTTCATTTTGGGGGTCAAAATGTCTTATTTTCAGGGAAACACAGTAAATAGTGAGATCGGCAGCATATAAATTTAATAAATAAATAAATACAATAAAAATAAACATTGCACAAAATACAATTCCTTGCACTAATACTTTTTTTTTTTTTGCCACCTGGCCCAAATGTGACACTTATTAGCCTGTCCCCTTACCCCCCACCCCACTGAGAAGCTGGTGTCTTTCATACAATCACATGTATGAATATCTAGGTTGGGCATTCCAGCATTCTTTCCATAGTCTCAACATCTTTTTAATAATATGATTATTTTTTTAATAATGTACCGGTAATATGTTGACCAAACTTGGATGCAGTATACGAAGTGTGGTCTTACTAGGGCTTTCTAAAGTGGTATTAACCCTTCATGTGATCTTGATTCTATCCCCTTTTTTAATACAACCTAGGATTGTATTGGCTTTTTTGGATGCTCCCGCATACGGCTGGCTGGTATTTAAGTGACTGTAAGTAAGTACTTTTGGTTTTTCTTGCCTAAGGGTTACAATCTTACTTTTCTCACCACTGAATTCCATTTTGCTAGATAGGGCCCAATCCAGAAGGGCCTGGTCCTTAGCCAGGGAGGAAGGCGGGAAGGAAGAAAAGATTGAAGGAAAGAGGGAGGAGGAAGGGAGGGTGAGAAGGAGGGAGGGAGGAAGAAAGGAAGGAGGAAGGAGGGAGGGAGGGAGGGAGGGAGGGAGGGAGGGAGGGAGGGAGGAAGGAAGGAAGGAAGGAAGGAGGAATAAAGGATGGAAGGAAAGATTGAAGGGAGGAGGGAGGAGGGAAGAAGAGAGGGAAAGAGGGAAGGAAGGAAGGAAGGAAGGAAGGAAGGAAGGAAGGAAGGAAGGAAGGAAGGAAGGAAGGAAGGATTGAAGGAAGGAAGGATTGAAGGAAGGAAGGATTGAAGGAAGGAGGGAGGGAGGAGGGAGGGAGGAATAAAGGATAGAAGGAAAGACTGAAGAAAGGAGGGAGGGAGGGAGGAAGGAAGGTCTCCAAGTGATGATTAAGACCCATTCTCACCTCTGGAGCTCTTGAAAAATAACCCAAGACTAGCTTATCAACATTTGGTCCTAGTATAGCAGCTTTGATTTAAAAGCGGGGAAATCTGAATAGTAATTGGAGCACAAGACTCTGCGGGAAGAAGGGATCAAACTCTCCAAAACTATTTCAGAAACGCACAAAACATTTTCATCCCCTCTTCCTCATGCCAAAGCCTCAACTGACAGCCTCCTGCAGTGGCCTGGGGCAATTTGTATACACAAATACGATGACAGCCATGAACCTGTTGGGGAATCATCTCTATGATTGGGATTGAGAAATGATTGGGATTCATGATCTGCAGAATCGACAACACACACCAAGAGTTTGCTTATACTTGATTGGGAGAAAATCCAGCCTCATTTAAACCTGCCTTTAGAACTTTTCCAGGTGTTTCCAGGTATTTCTTAACCACGATGTATTTTTCAACCTGGATGCGTGTCTCAAACGTGAGGTGTGGAATTCAAGGTAAATGCACTTCAATTCTTGAAGTTACCTATGCTGGCTGGAGAATTCTGGGAGAAAAGCAGGCTTAGCCAGTTTGTTTTCAACCGCGAGAAGATAAAAAGGGAGGAAGCCACAAGCCAAAAAATGCTAGTCCCTTCCTAGTTGCTTCCAGCTTGGCTGCAAACGCAACGCTGAAAACAAATGAATGCCTTGCAAATAGGCAGGGCTGGTTAGGCATCCTTTTACAAAAGCTACGGCTATTTTTCCCCAGAAAAGAAAAAGGGAAAATCAATGTTCCCTCTCTTTAAGTGCTGCCGGACTAATTCTGCACAAAAGAAGCTATCGTTATCCTCCGTCGCCGAAGAGCTTCTCCTGAGCTCGGAAGAAAAAGGAGTGATCCGGAGAGGATGAAAAGGAAAGTGAGGTTTGAAAAATACCTCCCAATTATCGCTTACCTGTGTCGAGTGCATTTGAACCAGTTGAGGATATCTGTGCATCTTGTGTAATAGATCTGGTCGAAGGGGTGGGCGTAGGATTCCTGAACAGTCACGGCGTAGCTAGAAGGGAAGAGACAGAACCGTTGAGCTGGGCTCTTCCTTATTTAGCCCAGGGGTGTCCAAACTTGGGAACTTTAAAACGTGTGGACTTCAACTCCTAGAATTCATGTGATCATGATTCTATCCCCTCTTTTAATGAAGAGGGTTGAAGTCCACACGTCTTAAAGTTCCCAAGTTTGGACCCCCCTGATTTAGCCATTCAAAGCCCAGATCCAAACACAAATCCTTTGGCCAAGTTTGATAAACAAATACTTAAGTCAATAAATACAGAACGCAGGTAATCAACGGCTTACCACTGCAACTGAGCCCAGAATGTCTGTGGGTGAACAAGACATTTGCCTATCTTCCTTGCCACCGTCGTTAGGCGAATCAGTGCAGTTGTTCAGTTGGGCCACGGTTGTTAAAAGAAACAAACATGAGCATTTGATCCTGGATAAACTTTTGGGATGACTTGGAGATAGATAAGATACTGTGGTAAATTTTCTACGAGTGGATTACAATAAGTGTTAACAGAGTGTTTTGAAACTTTAATTTTGTTTTGTTTTAGCATTATTATTATTATTCTTGTTAACTACAATGTAACATAGAAGACAGGTCAGTAATTTGCAAATAGTAATTTACAATGATCTATCACTATTGTTGTATGTACACCGAGAGCTTATGCACTGGAGACTAATTTCTTGTGTATCTAATCACACTTGGCCAATAAAGAATTCTGGTCTGGTCTGGTCTGGTCTGGTCTGGTCTGGTCTGGTCTGGTCTGTTCTGTTCTGTTCTGTTCTGTTCTGTTCTGTTCTGTTCTGTTCTGTTCTGTTCTGTTCTACTCTACTCTACTCTACTCTACTCTACTCTACTCTACTCTACTCTACTCTACTCCAGTCCAGTCCAGTCCAGTCCAGTCCAGTGGAATGGCTTGCTTCTTGGAATTGTGGCTGTTCCATTGCTGGAGGTTTTTAAGAAGAGTCTGGACAACCATTTGTCTGGTAGAGGGTCTCCTGCTTGAGCAGGGGGTCAGACTAGAAGCCCGCAAGGTCCCTTCTATGTTTCCTGTTCTATGATCAATGCTAGGGAAAACTATTTATTTTCACTAGTTCATTTCAAAAATCACCTATGGGTCTACAAGTAGAGGCAAAGCAGTACAAATTGAATTAAATTACTGTTCCTTAAATATCCCCAAACCGATAATTATAAAATTACAAGTAATTTGGGTACCTCTCACTCTTACAAATACTATAAGTTCCTATCTCTTTCCATAATACACAGAAATACACACATTCAAAACAATAAAACAAGCTCCATTCTTAACTAATTGCCACACAAATTGGGATTAGTGACCAGAAATTAAACCTTTGGGGGATTTCCTTCCTAAGGCACATTTCTACAGGCTTCCCAAATGGTAGAATTCAGATTTCAGTATGAGATTCTCATGTTCCAGTTTTGAGCCAATTAATGAATTAAAATTAATTCTTCAAAATTACACTTCAATGCAAAAAAACATTGAGAAAAGAAAGGTCTGCATTAAAGTGCATATATTTGCAAAAAAATAATTCCAAACTTGTAATTTACATTGGGCAGAATTACTTGCAAAATTACGTACCTTAGGCAAATATGCAAACCAAAATGCAAATATGTCAAAAATGTACAAAAATACACTTGCATTTTAAAGTGATTTTTAACAGGCATGCAAAGTAGGTGAATAAAACTTAGGAGGTAAAAATAAAAAAATAGTCATGTTTTGAATGGACAATTTCATTCTTGTTTTTTTTCTGAATTTCTAACTCCCTTAAAGATTCTTTCTTGCAAGAAGCAACATAGAAGTAATTTCAATAAACAGCAGAAAGAAGCTGAAAACAATACTTTTGCCAAAAAGGTGAAACAGAGAAACTAAAAGGTACAACCTCTCAAAATAGGAGAAACTAGGAGAAGTTTAAAAAAAAAAAACCCCCACAGATCTGTTCCTCCTGTGTACTGAATCTGGAGCAAATGTCTCCACAATATGGAACAAAAAAAGAGGTCAGAGATATAGGAAAGAAACTTTGGAGAAAAAACCTCCAGCAATTTTCATTAAAAGGTAGTGAAAAATACAAATGAAATTAAATCCCTTCCAAATATTTTTTCCCCACACCCTAAAAATAAAAACATATTGGATATATCTCCAAAGTCACTTCAGTTCTACTAATACCAAAAAAACCTAATTAAAAGCACATCTTATCCCCCAATATTAAATATAATTTCCCAGCCCAGTCAAATTTTTCAACCATTTCATATATTTTTTTATGACATAGGACAGGGGTGGGCAAACTTTGCAACTTTAAGTCTGAAGGACTTCAGCTTCCAGATTTCTCCAGCCAGCTTTGCAGTCTAGAAGCTGAAGTCCTTCAGACTTAAAGTTGCAAAGTTTGGCCACCCCTGACATAGGAGCAAGAACAGCAGTGTGTGGCTGTATGTGTATACCTGTAACACTCACACACGCACACAGAAAATATATATCCATATAGACACATATACACATGCACATAAAATCAATCTCTAGGGTTTAATATATTTTTTTTACTTTGCCTCATTTATACACAGAAGAAGCTATTTTAATCTAAGATAATTTGTAGCAGAAATTAGCTGGTAATTGAGAACCATAAATTGTAAGCTAAGCAGTGGGGGTTCGCTTCTCTCCTTCATCTGAAAACATTGCTCATCGTCTGTTACCAGCTGGGTGCAAAACAGAACAGAGCAGGGCATTTTCAGAGAGAGAGAGAGAGAGAGAGAGAGAGAGAGAGAGAGAGAGGGAGGGAGGGAGGGAGGGAGGGGGAGGGAGGGAGGGGGAGGGGGAGGGGGAGGGGGAGGGGGAGGGGGAGGGGGAGAGGGAGAGGGAGAGGGAGAGGGAGAGGGAGGGAGGGAGGGAGGGAGGGAGAGAGAGGGAGAGAGAGGGAGAGAGAGAGGGAGAGAGAGAGGGAGAGAGAGAGGGAGAGAGAGAGAGCCAGGGTTACAGTATGGTTAAAAGATTGGATTTGGACCGGAGAGACTCAATTCCTGTCTAGCAGGAGGTGACCACAGAACATGGGGCTTCTCTTGCAGGGACAACAGTAGGACAGGTGCCTAATGCAAGCGTTTGTCAACTTTAGGAGCTTGAAGATGTACGGATACAAGGTTGACAAACATTTAGCTGTAGAAAAAGAGAATGAAAGAGAGAAAGAAAAAAGAGAAAGAGAAAGAAAGAGAATGAAAGAAAGAGAGATAGAAAGAGAACAAAAGAGAAAGAGAAAGAATGAAAAAGAAAGAAAGAAATAGAAAGAGAACAAGAGAAAGAAAGAGAAAGAAAGAGAAAGAAAGAGAGAGAAAGAGAACAAAAGAGAAAGAAAGAGAATGAATGAAAGAGAGAGAGAAAGAGAACAAAAAAGAAAGAGAATGAAAGAAAGAGAGAAAGAGAACAAAACAGAAAGAGAACAAAATAGAGAAAGAGAATGAATGAAAAAGAAAGAAAGAAAGAGAAAGAGAACAAGAGAAAGAAAGAGAAAGAAAGAGAAAGAAAAAAAGAGAGAGAGAAAGAGAACAAAAGAGAAAGAAAGAGAATGAAAGAAAGAGAAAGAGAGAGAGAAAAGAGAAAGAGAAAGAAAGAGAGAGAGAACAAAAGAGAAAGAGAAAAAGAGGGAAAGGGGAGAGAGAGAGAAAGAAAGAAAACAAGAGAAAGAAAGAGACAGAAAGAGAAAGAGAATGAAAGAAAGAGAGAAAGAGAACAAAATAGAAAGAAAGAGAATGAGAAAGAGAGAAAGAGAACAAAATAGAGAAAGAGAATGAAATAAAGAGAGGGAGAACAAAAGAGAAAGAGAAAAAGAGGGAAAGGGGAGAGAGAGAGAAAGAAAACAAGAGAAAGAAAGAGACAGAAAGAGAAAGAGAGAATGAAAGAAAGAGAGAAAGAGAACAAAATAGAGAAAGAGAATGAAATAAAGAGAGAGAAAGAGAGAGAACAAAAGAGAAAGAGAAAAAGAGGGAAAGGGGAGAGAGAGAGAAAGAAAACAAGAGAAAGAAAGAGACAGAAAGAGAAAGAGAGAATGAAAGAGAGAGAGAGAAAGAGAACAAAAAAGAAAGAGAATGAAAGAAAGAGAGAAAGAGAACAAAATAAAGAGAAAAAGAGGGAAAGGGGGAGGGAGAGAGAGAGAGAGAGAAGGAAAGAAAGAAAGAAAGAAAGAAAGAAAGAAAGAAAGAAAGAAAGAAAGAAAGAAAGCCAACAATAAATTAAATCAATAAAAACAAACCTAACCAAAGCAACTCAAGGACACCATTTTCTTTAATAAGCCTTCAGTGGAAAATATCCAGCATTCTTGTTTGTCCTGGGAAGGGAATTTGGCACCCCCAAAATGTTGCATTGACTCAGGACCCCAAATTCTGGGACTCAAGCCTTGACACAGCCCAAATTAATTGGGTGGCCTCAGAGGGGACCCACCTGAGACCAAAGAGAAAAACAGCAAACTCACATTTTTCCTGCAGAAGGCTTCAGCTTTAATCTTCAAGTAAAATATATATATAAAAAAAATCTGCCCACTCCCTGGAAGGCTGCTGATTGCATGCAGCTGCCCTGAACAGCCTGGAAGGGGGCCGAAGAACCAGAGAGAACTTGCAAAGTTTACTATTGGTTGCACAGGAAGCATTTTAACCCTTTAATCCCTGATATTTGTTGCCATCAACGGTGTTGGCTATTAATATCCAGCTGTGTTGCATCAATACGAGTCCTGA
>CM077659.1:19984426-20014426 GCA_039707465.1 Rhabdophis nuchalis
TAGCTCACATTGTATTCACATGCCCCTACTACCAGGAGGAAAGACTACAACTCATCTCCCCTATTTGCCAAAGATTTCCCGGACTAACCGGAAATCAGAGTCTTCTCCTTCTCCTCCAGGACACTGACCCGAGGACCACACTGAAGGTTGCAAGTTTTTTTGCTGCAGTCTTAGCTTGTAAGAACCGTGGGAAGGGTCGGGTTGGTCCCACTGGCTGAGGCCAGTTGTGCTGATTGTTTGCAGTGTACCACTTGGTGGCCGCATCCGGTGCTGACATTTAGATCACATGTAAAGCTTTACACCGTATCTTCCATTTACGCTCAATTCGAATTGATCATACTCCTAAACCATAGATTTAGATCTCTATAATGGTTAGATGGTACGGTCGACAGAACGGCCCTTCTCATCGATTTTGCCTGTTGTCTCCCACCCTTCAGTGGGGCTCGGCTGTACATCCACATGTGATTTGTTTATCTTGTCTTTTGGTCTATGACCGCAATAAAGTTTTATTAGTATGTATGTATGTATGTATGTATGTATGTATGTATGTATGTATGTATGTATTTGCTGGTACTCTACTTAAGGAAAAGGAAATCAAGTCCACATGTCTTACCTTTCCCAGTGGCTGCAAACATTTGGATCATCTGGGTTTAAGGAGAGGCTTTTTTTCAGAAGGAGAGAGAGCGCAAAGACTCTGAAATTCCACCACAAGAGAAGGAAGACCATCTTTGCGGTATCTGGATAAAGAAAAGAGGAAAAAACCATTGGACAAGCAGGCCACTGTTTCCTACTAAATCAATCGGTTGTATTTCACGCTCTTTTAGCATCTTTTTTTTTTAATTGAAAAAGTTTTTCACCACCAGATTTTTCTTTTTCCCCCCTTCCCCCAAAATTCCCTCCCATATCCTCCCTAACCCTCCCCAACCTCCCCTTCCCCCCCCCAACCCCCTGACTTCCGCTATATGCAACCCTAGTAATTCCAAACACAATATATGTTATTCATTCCCTTCATATTCTACCCCCTGCTGACTACCTTATTCATCTAATCTCCATCAGCTAAAAGCTACACAATATTTTCTAGTCTGGTATTTCTTTTGTATATAATCAATCCACTTTTTCCACTCCTATGTAAATATGTCTCTTGCATCTGGTCCTTTAGAAAAGCTTAAAGGATGCAGGAAAAGAGAGCACAAAACCCAAATCTATTCATCTTCAATTCTAGACATACTTAAGGAAAGAAGGATCCATGGCCAAACCCTTTCAACCCATATATTCATATATATATATAGTTAATCCTCTCTCCTCCAGGAATCCACTATTAATAAAGCTACTGATTCTCAAACCCAATGATTTTGGGATAGTTCCACCCTCAGTTTTTAAAATAAAACAAAACACTTCCCACTTTTTTTCCCTGATACAAAGAGCTCTGCTTCATTTTGACAGTGGTGGTGTCTTATTAATTAAGCCAGTGTTTCTCAACCTCAGCAGCTTTAAGATGGGTGGACTTCAACTCCCAGAATTCCCCATGGCTGGCTGGGGAATTCTGGGAGTTGAAGTCCACACCTCTTTAAAGTTGCCACGGTTGAGAAACCCTGACTTAGAGACTTAAGCCCTTATTCCTCCTCTCCATATGAACAAATCACCCCAGCGGCCTTTTTACACAGTGGTCCCTCACATGCTGGCTGGGGGATTCTGGGAACTGAAGTCCACCAGCCCTTAAAAGTTACTGAGCTAAACTGCTACATCTCATGGCTGTTAACCAACAGTCAATCAATTGAATGTTCAGGTCTTAGTAAGAGTCGGAGAAGGAAAAAGTTTTTATTTAATGAAGGCTCTAAAATATTGCTGCTTTTGTCTTTGCACTGCTAGTGTTACAATCGTTTGCTCCTTCTGTTCCCTGGATAAGAGTTGTTTTTTTAATAATCCATATGTTCTATTGTTACATTATTGAAATACAAAGAAAGATAAAACAAAGAGACGGCTATATTTAAAAACTGCAAAAAGGAAAAAAATAAACCACTTTGAGGTGATATTTGAACTTTGCATCCCACATTCATAATTGTTGCCAGTTTCTGTTTAAGTTCTGAAAACTTAAAACATATTCCAAATGTTTAAACTGCCTTGCTCCATGTTCCTGCAGGACAAAATCACTCAGATTCGGAACGAGTTGCCCTCCACTGAAAGTGGTCCAGTCGAAGTGTCCGGTGCTGGTCTTGAGATTACACCTTGGGAGGAGTTTGACTTTGTCACTACCGAGGATATGGACAGGTTGCGGAGGAACCTCAGAGCCACCACATGTTTATTGGACCCGTGTCCCTCTTGGCTTGTACTGGCATCCTGGGAGGTGACACGAGGCTGGCTCCAGGGCATTGTGAATTCATCTCTGAGTGAGGGGTTCTTGCCTACCATCTTGAAAGAGGCAGTGGTGAGGCCCCTCCTCAAGAAGCCATCCCTGGACCCAGCATTATTAGAGAACTACCGTCCCGTCTCCAACCTTCACTTTTTAGTGAAGGTTGTTGAGAGTGTGGTGGCCCAACAGTTTCCTCGACACCTGGAGGAAGTTGATTATCTAGACCCGCGCCAGTCCGGCTTCCGGCCCGGTCACAGCACCGAGACGGCATTGGTCGCATTGGTCGATGATCTCTGGAGGGCATGGGATAGAGGTTGCTCCTCTATCATGGTCCTATTAGACCTCTCAGCGGCTTTTGATACCATCGACCATGGTATCTTATTGCACCGATTGGGGGGGTTGGGGCTGAGAGGTACCGTTCTACGGTGGTTCTCGTCCTACCTCTCTGGTCGGTCGCAATGGGTGTTGGCAGGAGGGCAGAGTTTGTCCCCGAGGCCCCTCATATGTGGGTTCCTCAGGGGTCGGTCCTCTCGCCACTTCTGTTCAACACCTACATGAAGCCGCTGGGCGAGGTCATCCGTGGTTTTGGGGTGGAATACCATCTGTACGCTGATGACACCCAGCTGTACATATCCACCCCAAACCACCCCAACGATGCCGTCGAGGTGCTGTTCCGGTGTTTGGAGGCTGTACGGGTCTGGATGGGTAGTAACAAACTCAAACTCAACCCGTCCAAGACTGAGTGGCTGTGGTTTCCGGCACCCCAGTTCAGCCAGATAAGTCCAACACTGGCCATTGGGGGCGAACAACTGGCCCCCGTGGAGAGGGCGCGCAACTTGGGCGTCCTCCTGGATTCCCGGCTGTCCATGGAGGACCATGTGGCGGCCGTGGCCAGGGGGGCGTTTTATCAGGTACACCTGATATGCCTGTTGCGCCCCTTACTGGACCGGGGGGCCCTTCGCACAGTCACTCAAGCACTTGTGACATCCCGGCTGGATTACTGTAACGCTCTCTACATGGGGCTCCCCTTGAGGTGCACTCGAAAGCTACAGTTAGTATAGAATGCGGCCGCGCGGGTGATTATGGGTGCCTCAAGGCAAACCCACGTAACACCTCTCCTGCGCGAGCTGCACTGGCTACCTGTGGCCTTTCGAGTGCGCTTCAAGGTGTTGACGACCCTCTTTAAATCGCTCCGTGGCTCGGGGCCTAGCTATATACGAGACCGCCTCCTGCCCCATACATCCCTTCGTCCGATCCGCTCCCACAGAGAGGGTCTTCTCCGGGTGCCGTCGGCTGGGCAATGCCGGTTGGCGACACCCAGGGGAAGGGCCTTCTCTGTGGCGGGCCTGGCCCTCTGGAACGACCTACCCCCCGACCTTCGCACTACCTCGGACCTCCGCCAACATCTTAAGACGCATTTATTCCAACAAGCCGGCCTAGGATAGCCCCCCGTTTCTGACTTTTTATACTTAAATTATAATTTGGTAGGGTTTTTAAATGGGTTTTAGCACGGGTTGAATAATTTAATATATTTTAATGATGTATATTGTATTTATTGTGGTTTTAAATCATGCCTGTGCGCCGCCATGGGTCCTAACAAGAGAAGGGCGGGGTATAAATTCGAATAAATAAATAAAAAATAAAATATGTTGTATATAACGTAACCACTCCTGATTCAATGTGGTAAATTTCTACAGTATTGTGGATATCAGTGGTGGGTTTCTGCTCGCAAGAGCTGGGTGGTGAAATTTAGAGAGCCGGTGAGAGGGGGTTCCACCGGCGGACCCAGAAGTAAGTCTGGCCTGCCGCTGCCGGTAACCCAACGGGAAGGAAAGGAAAGGAAAGGAAAGGAAAGGGAAGGAAGGAAGGAAGGAAGGAAGGAAGGAAGGAAAGAAAGAAAGAAAGAAAGAAAGAAAGAAAGAAAGAAAGAAAGAAAGAAAGAGAATTTATCATCACAATTGAGCCCAAAATTTTGGTTGCTAAGCAAGAGCGTTGTTAAAGGAGTTTCACCACATTTTACAAGTTGGCCACTCCCACCCTGTCACATGACTGCCAAGCCACACCCACAAAATAGGCCACACCTAGAGAGTAGGTTCTAAAAAAATTTGAAACCCACCACTGGTGGATATATAGCAGTGATGGCGAACCTATGGCACGGCTGCCACAGGTGGCACGCGGAATCATTTCTTAGGGCACGCGAGGCATTGCCCAGTCAGCTCCAGTGTGCATGTGTGTGCTGGCCAGCTGATTTAGGCCTTCTTTTGAGGCCGTTTTTCGCCCTCTGGAGGCTTCAGGGAAGCTCCTGAAGCCTCTGGAGGTGGGGGGAGGCTGTTTTCACCCTCCCCAGGCTCCTAGAAAGCCTCTGGAGCCTGGGGAGGGTGAGAAAAGCGTGCCAAAAGCAGGGGGTCGGGCACATAGCATTATGGGTGTGGTACGCCCACCCACGACCCCCCTGCTGTCCCCCACTTTTGGCATGCGAGCCAAAAAAAGGTTCGCCATCACTGATATATAGTGTTAGTTTTCCTCTTTGGA
Source organism: Rhabdophis nuchalis (assembly GCA_039707465.1). Classification (NCBI taxonomy): domain Eukaryota; kingdom Metazoa; phylum Chordata; class Lepidosauria; order Squamata; family Natricidae; genus Rhabdophis; species Rhabdophis nuchalis. Next base: position 19,989,309 of record CM077659.1, read on the forward strand.
TATTTTCCTCTTTGGATATTTCCCAATTTTAGTCTTACATTGAATATTGTAAGCAAAGTATCTTTTCCAATGTGGTGCTATGTTTATCCTTGCTGCAGTCAACTTGTACCTTAGTAACAGAATAACAGAACAGAGTAACGCAGTAACAGAATTGGAAGGGACCTTGGAGGTTATCTAGTCCAACCTCCTGCTCAAGCAGCAGCCCTATCCCATTCCAGACAAATGACTTTTTGAAAGCCTCCAGTGATGGAGCACCCACAGCTTCTTGTGGCAAGCCCTTCCACTGGTTGGTTGTTCTCACTGTAAGGAAATGTCTCCTTGGCTCTAGGTTGCTTCTCTCCTTAGTTAGTTTCCCTCTATTGCTTCTTCTCCTGCCTTCTGGTGTTTTGGAGAATAGATTGACCCCCTTCTTCTTTGTGGCAGCACCTCAAATAATGGAACTCTGCTGGGATGTCACCCCATCAGGTCTCAATTGCAGTCATAAATTGAGGATTATCTGCATACCCTCTCTATAAAGTATTTTGTACCATTTTTTTTCTTTACGGTAATTTGTAGCTTGAAATAAATTCTATTGATTTTTTCCCATGTCCCTTCTTATTTGTCTACTAAAATATTTCTCAACATGTTGGATAGGAAATTCTGGGAGTTGAAATGCACACATTTTAAAATCGCTAAGGTTGAGAAATACTGGCCCACTGAAAATTACTTTGTTGAATTTCTGCATCCTTTTTATCATTCGATTTTTAATTTGTTCTGCCTTGACAGAATCTCTTAAGGGTGGGCTCCTCATGAAGGAGAGCCCTCCTCCAGGGAATCAGGCAGGGGGGCCTGCAAGAGGACATCAAAAGAGACAAAATGGCGGCCACCGTGGTGAAACCAAAGCCTCGCTTGATTTTTATGTGCATCTCACTTGAAAATAAAATAAAGCTTTGATCTCACCATTGTAGCTGACAGTTTGACTTTTTTTTAATGTGTGCATCCCTGAGATGAGGTGACAAAAACCACAGATTATAGAGCCCTCTAGAATGTTGGGTGTCTGTCTTGTTTGTGGGTCTCTGGTGTGAAGAGATGCGTACGGGGGACATGATAAGGGTCTTCCAGGACTTGAGGGGCTGTCAAAGAGAAAAGGAGGTGAACCTCTTCTCCAAAGCACCAGAGGACAGGACAAGAAACAATGGGTGGAAGCTCATTAAAGAGAGATCCAACCTAGAACTAAGGAGAAATCTCCTGAGTTTAAGCCCACAAGTTTGAAAGTTACCAAGACTGGACACAGTTGCTGTAGACTATTCTACCAATCTCGTATGCTGATCCAGGACCAAAACTACATTTCATTTCTATTCCACTTTTAATGTAATTTAATTAATTATTACCATTATTGAAAGGGAATAGTAATAAGGATACAAACTTGTTGATTAGTAGAAATATTTGTTTTCTGTAACACGCATATATTATGCCTTGCATTTGTAAAATATAAGCTTGTATGTGTCTTTTGTTCCCTGCAATCGACTTCCTGGGGCCCTGTTATCAGGGTCTGTAGAATATCTGGCAAATGTCAAAACTTGTGACCCTTGCCATTTGAACTCTTATCAATCTGCAATTTATCCGAAATGGAGCTGCAAAGAGCTGCAAAACTAATTCCTTTGATATATCCCCCCTTCTGCCTGAGAACGTATCTCACCTTTGATCTGTGCCCTTCACAACAGGGGGCCAAATGGCCAATCCTGGGAACAGGGGAAAGAGATAATGCTAGTGAGGGGTATTGTAAAGCCAGAATGTTATTCTAACTGTATAAAAAGCAGCTACACCTTCTCTGAAGTGTGGTTCTCCCCTCCATATCCTTGGGGTATGTTGGGAACAACTGACCATCATGTCTTTAAACTTTGATCAAAGACTAAATGCTGATTGTTATTCAAGCCTCTGTTTAAGTCTCATGTTTGGCTCTTTGTGACTTGGTTGCTTTCTCAAACTCCTATGGGTCTCAACGTATTCTCAAACCTTACTTTATTATTTATTGATTAGCCTATATTAGCCTATAGGCCAGTGATGGTGAACCGTCGCACAGAAATGTCATACCAGTACTCATTGGAGCCATGCTCCGGAAAAGCTGAACTTCCAGATTCTAGTGCGCATGCATGCCTGAAGATCAGCTGGCTGGTGCGCATGTACAGGCCGGTTTTCAGCACTGCCACGCGCACGAAGGGATCACGCTCCGGAAAAGCCAAACTTTTGGGTTCTAGCATGGATGCGTGCCTGACAATCAGCTGGCTGGCACGCATGCACACACCGGTTTTCAGAACTGCCGCATGCACAAAGGACAGATGATTGTTGTGCGTGCATGGGCACCAGATACCCGGAAGACAAACAGGCAAGGCTGCGCCTTTGCCATCATGGCTATAGGCAATGTCAACGTTCAAGGTTCAAACAAACCACCGCCATATTTAGTAGCTTTCCTCTGTGAAACATTAACATGTTTAATTTGGTAACAGCTTTGGAGGTCCCAGGTCATGCACAGATGCTTATCCAGTGTAGGACTAAGAAGAAATTTTTGGACAGTGAAAACCATTAATTCAGGGGTAGGGAACTATGGCTCTTTGATGACTCATGGATTTCACTACCCAGAATTCCTGAGCATGGCTGGCTCAGGAATTCTGGGTATTGCAGTCCATGAGTCATAAAAGAGCCACAGTTCCCTACCCCTGAATTAATGGTTCAGAATTCCACAACTGGTTCGGCCGAACCGGACCAAACCGGCAGCAACCCACTTCTGCTCTGTATGTGTGGTTGTTGAAACCTTTTGAGATGGCCTGAAACCCTGCGATGTGTTTGAGCTCAAGACTCTCTCGTTCAAGTTCTCGTTCTTTCAAAGCTTCTGTCAACCTCTATATCACTTGCTTGCTATCGGCTGCCATAGTAATGGGGAGGGAGGGGGCTCATGGTATTTGGGAGGGGAATCGTGCTGGTGGAGACATGTCGGAAGAGGGGAGTTTTGTTCTCACCATCTCCTGCGCATGCTGAAGGCTCGTGTTTGGGTTTGATCAAGGCCCACCATCTCTGCATACCAGCCAGATGAGGCCACCTGAAGATGCGCCCCACGTGACATCCTTGGGGGTTGGAGATGGGACATTTGAGCCGGGGTAACTGGGGAGAGGGATTTGGGTAAATGTTTGATAGGTTCGCGCCTTTTGGCCTCAGATCTTGCTTCACTTTCGCTGTTTCCACGCCATATCCAGTAAAAGTATATTTTCTCTAACTAATTGGAGTTGGGGGTTTCCTTTCTTGGATGTTGAATGAGGCACACCTGACAGCTTCATTCTTCCAAAATAACTACAGGTAGTTCTCACCTTACAACCATTTGTTTAGTGATTGTTCGAAGTTACAGCGGCACTGAAAAAAGTGACTTGGGCCCATTTTTCAAACTTGTGACCATTGCAGTATCCCTGTGATCACGTGATCAAAATTCGGCCGGTTGGCAACTGGCATGTATTCATGACGGTTGCAATGTCCCAGGTCATATGATCATCTTTTGCAAGATTCTGACAAAGTCAGTGGGGAAGCCTGATTCTCTTAACCACCATTTATAACAACTGCAATGATTCGCTGAATAACTGTGGCAAGAGAGATCATAAAATGGTAGAATCCTGTTAGCACAGCATTGGAAACAAACAGATACTCTTCCAGACTCAATTATAAGAAGAAAAATCTATGAATGTGCAGGAATGAATAGACTGTCTATGGAAATGAAGGAGAGGGAAGAAACCGAGTACTCTCAAATCTGGAATAGATGGTCTTCCTGGCTTGAGAGTAAACATAAAATTTAGGGTATAAAATGTTAAAGTACAATATATAGAATGTAAAAGGTATAGGAAATAGATGATATTGACTTGATGCTATTATAACCTAAATAAGGATATAATTTAGGTGAGAGAAATGGAGATAGAATTTCTGTAAATAGGATTGTTGTGAAAGATATTGATACCGATATGAAAAAGCTGTTACAAGTGTAAATTTGTGTTTGTATTTTGTCTTTTAAATGTTGGAAAATTCAATAAATATTTTTTTAAAAAAGAAGGGTCATAAAATGGGACAAAACTCACTTAACTGTTTTGCTTAGCAAAGGAAATCTTGGGGGTCAATTGTGGTCATTTAAGCGAGGACTGCCTGCACCCAGAGGTCTGCTCCTGAGTATCCTGAGAGCTTGAAATCTCTGCTATTATTTCCTCCTTCCGCTGATTCCTGATGTGAAACCTGCATCCCATCATATGTTTTTGCTGAAGGTCCAGCTAGTGCAGGCCAGCATCGCTGCTGGACTGGAGACCCCAAGGAAGCGCCTAGCACTTTCATACTATCGAGTAACAAACGGTAATTGGAACAGAAATTATTTAACTGTGCCAACTTTATGAAAGTGAGATGCAGAAACGGTTATAAATAATGAAATGAAATGAAATGAAATGAAATGCATGGAAGCAACAAAGTAGACAATGAGAAGGCGAAATCCAAATTTGATTTAAAAAGCATTTAAAATTAATTAAATTTCAACTCTTTTACTTCCATTTAAACGGAATTAAAATTAAATTAATTCTGGGAATCTATTATGATTCTTGGCTCCACTTGGTAGGCTGGACCAGATCGAACTTGCCTGACTTTCAGAAGCTCAAGCTAAACCAGGATGAAGTTGGCTACTTATAAGGATGGGAAGCCAACCTACTTTAAGCTGCCTAAAGAAGTTGAAAAGTTGAGAGTTGTGGTCGATACTTCGCATACTTGTCATGTTGGAAAAGCACTGCTGGAGAGGAATTTATTTCTTACCTTGAGAAGGAGGTGGGAAAGCTAAAATGGTTTATCAGAGTAGAAAGAACAGCCATATATTGGCCTATTGCAGGGGTGTCTAAACTTGGGAAATTGAAGACTTGTGGACTTCAACTCCCAGAATTCTCCAGCTAGCCTGGGGAAGCACTGTGCGCAGAAGCACTGTGTCAGGTGTGAATTGAAAGCAGCAAAAAGGAAAGCAAGACCTGAGCCAAAAAGGCGCAAACATGCACATATCAAACGATTTCCCAGCCCCCTCCCTCCAATTACCCCACCGCAGTGTCCAATCTGCATCTCCCTCAGGTATCACGTGGGGTGCATCTTCCAAAGGCCTCATCAAGTTGGTATGTGAGACGGTTGGCCTTGACCAAGACCAAACATCAGCCATCAGCATGCGCAGAAGAAGGTGAGAACAAAACTCTCTTCTACATACTCCTCCAGTATCATATAATTCCCTTCTCCAATACCATGCCCCCACCTTCCCTGTTTCTATGGCAGCCGATAGCAAGCAAGTGTAGCAGAGGCTGACACACGGTGTGCGAACAAGCACTCCTGATTCCAAACCAGTAGCGAAGGTAAGAGGATTTCATGCCTTGCATGCCCCCCCGGCCACCCTGCATGCACCGCCCCCCCGCCCCCCGCATCCCATTTTGGGCCTGGAAAGCTGCCTGCACCAACCTGGAAGCCAAAACCGGGCATGAGGACGCTGCGCGAGGCCCCTCGAGCACACTGCACATGTGTGCGTGAATCCCCTGCATGCGTCCTGTCCCCACACATGCGCAGCAGAGACCTGAAGACAGATGGACAGCAGAAGGCGGGTGCGCATGCACAGTACAGCTGAGCTGGTGTGACGGCTGGCGTGCCCGCAGAGAGGGCTCTACATGGCACCTGTGGCCCGCTTGCCATAGGTTCCCCATCACGGTTCTATAGTAACCCCCATTTAATACCAGAGACACTTCATTCAGCTAAAGAAAGTCCATTGAATCAAACTTGAATTTCGACCCTTCTCACCTGGGTCTGCTCTGTATCCCTCGTAGCTACGGATTGGCCAAGTTCAGCGTCTTCATGGATAAGGAGAAGAAAGAACCATGATCCCAAAAGATTTCCTTTGGAAGCTGCAACGAGATAATTGCAGGTCTAACTCAACAAATGAGGAAGAGTCAGAGGGATGAAGAAACCAAAGTCATAGGAAAACACACCTGTCTGGATCAGAAATGCTTAGTCTTTGGGAATTCCAGGGTACCAGGCCAGACATTTGCAGAAGGGCAGAATTGGGGAGTCTTGAATGGCCAACTGTAATCAGCCTCCAAAACGTGTTTTTTTTTGTTCAATTAAACCCCAAAGTAAAAAAAGATCTGGCAAGGCACAGAGGAGAAAGACTCAAAAGTCAATGTATGTGGAGATGCTGAGTCATCCAGGCCATAGTCAAAAGGCAACTGGACTTTCTTTGTTTTGCTTGAAGACGTTTCACTTCTCATCCAAGAAGCTTCATCAGTTCTGGCAGGATGGTGGGGGCAATGGAACAATTAGTTCTGACAGGATGGAGGGCGAGGGGATTGGAAGGATCATATTTTTTCAGTCATCTGGTCATTAGTGCTCTCCCTGAGAGCTCTTGAGGCCACTTGGGAGTTTAGCTGTGCCCTCGGGATCTATCTGTATCACGGTACAAATGGGGGTGGAATGTTCTAGAACTGCTAAAAGGACTGCATTGTAGACAGGAGATAGGGGGTGTCTAATTCCTCCCCCTACGTTGAGAGAGGGTTGCTCAATTTTAACACATACGGTCTCTTTTACCCCTCTTTCAAACTAGTCATCCTCTCTGTCCACACTAACATTGCCAGAACTAATCTTTCCATCGCCCCCACCACCCTACCAGAACCAACGAAGCTTCTCAGATGAGAAGCAAAACATCTGCTTCCTCAAGGGAGCAGTCCAGTTGCTTTTTGAAAAAGTACCATACTTTTCGGAGTATAAGATGCACTTTTTCCCCCCTAAAAGAGGGAGAAAATGTTGGAGCGTTTTATACACTGAATACGGCTATTTTTGGCCTCCTGAAACCCCGCCACGCAGGTCCGTTTTTGGCAAAAAAGGGGCGCACCGAGAGTTTGGAAGGCTTGCAGAGTTCTCCTGGGGGCTGGAGAGAGCAAAAAGGGCACTTCTGAGGGGTTTGGAAGGCCAAAAACGGGCCCGTTTTTAGCCCATTTTTCACAAAAACTGGACACGCAAAGGCCAAAAACTATTTTTTGCTTGTTTTTCTCTTCAAAATGTTGGTGCGTCTTACCCTCCGATGCGTCTTATAGTCCGAAAACTACGGTACCTGTGAGACCGAAGGATCAAGACTTTTCCGATTTTAAACCACAGATTCCGAATGCAAGAAACTGTTCAGCATTCCTTGCAGTGTGTAATGGAGACAGGCCAGCACATAAGGGAAGAGTGAAATCTATTCAGTTGAACAAATCTTATTTTTAAGGGTGATTTTTTTCCCTCCCCCAACGTATCCCCAAATCGTGTTTCTGATTATTTATTTCAAAGCACGTCCGCCTTATTTCCTTTTCATGGGGTGGACTTCGTGAGAACTTGGGAGAGATTCTCACTCGCTTTCCATTCCATGGGGGTGCGGACGGCCTCGCTCACCAAATGCGCAACCGATGCTTCCCATGTGTTCTCCTGACAACCTTTTCCCTGGGAAATCCATTTTCCCCTGATTGCTTTTATGACACCTCTTTTGAGCGCTGCCAAATACAATGTCTCAACGTTGTAGTAATATTAGTTTTTACTCGCAGGATGCCACCCGGGAAAGGAAGTAGACAGTGCTCTAAAAGAGCAGGAGAAAAAACCACTGTATTTTCTACGGGCCCTGTGGAACCTCCAAGAAATTGTATTTTCTACGAGCCTCCAAGAAATTAATTCAGTGAACTGCTTAGGTTCCTCTTGACACCGTTATGAAATTTGCTGGAGAACCAGCAGAGCATCAAGACTGGAGAACCCCCCAGAGGGCTGAGCCTTTCCGAGGTCCCCATCGGCAGGTAAGAACTGGATTGTTTTCATAAAAACCTGAGCAGGGCTGGGCAAAAGGAAGGAATTGAAAGTCTTTTTGCTCATCTGGGGATGGCAAAAAAATGACCGCAAAAGAAAGAAAGGAGCTCACCGAATTTGCAAAGCAGGACTCGATTGTTAAGAAAATCAGAATGGGTTTTTTTCTGGATCACACAGGTACTCCTTGACTTAAAACCATTCATTTAATGACTGTTCTGAAAGCAACTCTGGATTCAGAACCAGTGTTACAACTCTGGTCCCTTAACCAGTGTTAGGAAAATAAATGCAGAATAGTGTAATTCACCGGACAGTAAAGAGATACGTTGCTGTAACCACAAACAAACTCTAAAACAGTGATAGTAAGAAAATAAACAGTCTTTACTTTGCAGCAACTAAAATGCTTCTTCTGACTAACTTCTCAAACAATAACAGTCCTTCACCAAACAGAGTTATCTCACAACGATGCAAAACAATTCCTCCTTCTTCAATATTCAGCTTCTCAAACGGCAATCAGGAAACACAGGAATCACAAGGAATCGAACAGCGAACGGACTGTGATTCTGAGCTTGCTTTATGGTAGAGCTGTACCAATCAGCCAATCAGAATTCAAACACAGTTCTTAAAGCTACATAACTCCTTAAGAACATAGGCTCATATATATTGTCAACCCAATATGAGGCTGAATATCCTAACACAGGGGTCTGCAAAGTCGGCTCTTTTAAGACTGGTGGACTTCAACTCCCAGAGTTCCCTAGCCAGCATAGCTGGCTGGGGAATTCTGGGAGTTGAAGTCCACCAGTCTTAAAAGAGCCGACTTTGCAGACCCCTGTCCTAACATGTTCTAGAGTTATAACGGCACTTGCCTCGTCTCATGTCAGAAATGTAGGAAGTAGAAAAGGGGAAATGATTAATTTAATGTTTTTAAATTTTAAAATCTCTAAAAATATAAATGCCTATCGTTCTACCCAGGACTGGGCTACATTAATGGCAGAGATATTTCCAACCCTCAAGATTTGAGAGGCTGCCCCAGAGAGGAGGGGGTGAAGTTGGTAGAACCTCAGCAAGTCTGTTTTGATATTTGAAGCCTGACAGTCTGCTTCTGGGTTTCCACAAATGGATTCCAACCCTGATCTTGATTTTCTACAACTTTGCTTTTTCTAAAACGAGACCAAAACATACAATGAACGGTTGCAGGAACTGGGCCTGGCTAGTCTAGGGAAGAGAAGGACCAGGGGAGACAGGAGAGCATCTTCCAATATTTGAGGGGATGCCACAGAGAGGAGGGGGTCAAGCTATTTTCCAAAGCACCTGAAGGCCAGACAAGGAACAATGGATGGAAACTGATCAAGGAGAGATTCCACATAGAAATAAGGAGAGATTTTCTGACAGTGAGAACCATCAACCTGTGGAACAGAAGTTGCCTTCAGAAGTTGTGGGAGCTTCATCACTGGAAGCTTTCAAGAAGAGACTGGACTGCCAACTGTCAAAAATGGTGGAGGGTCTCCTGCTTGGGTAGGGCGGTTGGACTAGATGACCTACAAGGTCCCTTCCAACTCTGTTAATCTGTTATCTGTTACCAGCAAGTCATTCTAAGTGGCAAATTGGCCCCAGAGGGCACTCTAAACGAACAGCGGTGAAAAAGTGTCTTGGGACTCTTTTTCACAATTATGATTATTACAGCGGCCCCAAAGTCACATGATCAAAATTCAAACTCTTAGTGACTGACATGTATTTATGACGGTTGCAGTGTCTCTGGGTCAGGCGATCCCCTTCTGCGATCGTCTGACCAGCAAAGGGAATGGGGAAGTTGAAGCTCAAACATGTTTTTGGGTTCTGCGCATGCGCAGAACAATTTTAATTGCACTGCGCATGTGCATGCAGTGCGCACATGACCGAAGTGGCAGTAAGGCCTGCTGGAACCCACTCCTGGTTCATTTCTCAAATGAACCGATTTGGTAAACCTGGACCTTAGCTTTGACCCAATCCTTAAAATGCCCTCGGTATTCTGTAGTACAGGGATCTCCAACCTTTGCAACTTTAAGTCTGAAGGACTTCAGCTCTGCTGGAGCAAAGCTGGCTGGAGAATTCTGGGAGCTGAAGTCCTTCAGACTTAAAGTTGCAAAGGTTGGAGACCCCTGCTGTGGTACACAGATGAGTTTTGCTTCCTTCTTTTGCTCCTCCTGGTCTCCCATTCCTGCTACATGTGCCAGGCAGGCGGGTTTAACTGGGGGAGTTGATCTCTGTCAAATAGACTCTGGGACTCGTCAACCACCCCTGCCTGTCCAGAGGCACCAGAGGAGCCTCCCTCAACCAGGGCATCTTGCAATCTCCTCAACTTAAGGTTCCACACCGGATGCAAAAGGTAGGAAGCAGCAACCCAACTTCATAAGGCTCTTGAGCTGCTCAAAACCTCAAGGATGCATTCATTCAGAGGTTTAACCTTAAGGTAAAGGTAAAGGTAAAGGTAAAGGTTCCCCTCGCACATACATGCTGGTCGTTCCCAACTCTAAGGGGTGGTGCTCCTCTCTGTTTCAAAGCCGAAGAGCCAGCGCTGTCTGAAGATGTCTCCGTGGTCACGTGGCCGGCATGACTCAACACTGAAGATGCATGGAACGCCGTTTTCTTCCCACCAAAGGTGGTTCCTATTTTTCTACTTGCATTTTTATGTGCTTTTGAACTGCTAGGTTGGCAGAAGCTGGGACCAGTCACGGGAGCTCACTCCGTTACACGGCGCTAGGGATTAAAACCGCTGAACTGCTGACCTTTCTAATCCACAAGCTCAGCATTTTAGCCACTGAGCCACTACTCAGTAGCTAAGTTTAACCTTAAATGCTGTTAATTTAGCTTACCCAGGTTCCATCTGGCATACATCAGAGCTAAAAAGAGGAATTTGAAGGCTATGGAGGAAACAGTGACCAGTTTGGGGTGTTATAGTACCTGGACCCATCATGCAGCCATCATGTACCCAACAGCCTCTCTCTTAGTCTGGCTTGGCTCCCACCCTACTTGGCTGGCTGGCTGGCTGGCTGGCTGAATAGATGGATGGGTGGATAGACAGACATGATTGACAGATAAATGATAGAGAGCGCATTGATACGTGGATGGATGGAGATATAGATAGATAGATAGATAGATAGATAGATAGATAGATAGATAGATAGATAGATAGATAGATAGATAGATAATGTTTGATAGATAGAGGTGGATTGATAAATTAGATGGGTGGATGGATGGACAGACAGACAGATAGATATAAAAGAGATAGAAAAATTGATGATAGATGATGGATGGCTTGATGAGATAGCTAGCTAACTAGACAGACAGACAGATACCCTGTTTCTCTGAAAATAAAACCTCCTGGGATAATAAGCCCAATCAGGCTTTTGAGTGCATGCGCTAAAATAAGCCCTCCCTGAAAATATTGCAGCACAGCAGCAGCCATGAGGTGACCATGCCTCCTGCACCTCAAAAATAATAGGTCCTCTCCGAAAATAAGGCCAAGCGCTTATTTTGGGGGTCAAAAGAAAATAAGACCCTGCCTTATTTTCAGGGAAACACAATAGATGATAGAGGGATGGATAGACAGATGGATAGACAGAGAAAGACAGGCAGGCAGGAATATCGAATGAACACTGGTTTCAAACATCCCATTTTTTTGTACAAGAAAAAACTGTACAAATAAATACAAAGCAGCTCGGCTTTGTATTTCTTTCAAACGCCATATTATTTCAACACCATTTTTCTTTTCAACCATCTCTGCAATTCAGCACTCCTATTGTGTGGGTATTTGAACTGCCAGTCACGGCACAAAAAACTACTAATTCTACTCTAGCACTTGTTTTCAGATTTCGTTCCAGAGGAAAGGGGAACCGGAGAGGGGCGGGTCAGATGCGGGCTCCGAATCTGAGCTTTTCAAGAAAACAGAGAAATAAATAGTCCAGCCAAAGGCAATTGACAGATTGTCGATCTGTTGGAGTATTACGGTAACCAGGGTACAATCCACTTTGGAGTTTTGAGATCAAAGCTAATTTGATTCCCTTGCTTAAATGTCAGCGAAGAGACTATGTTGATCTTCTTCAAATCCCACAACCGGCATTTCCTCAGAAACAGGAGAGATGCGGAGGAGAAAACCAGAAGGATTTCCAAAGCAGGAAGGGACCAGTAATCCTTGACTTACAACCAAAATTGACCCTGGCAATGACAGTCCTAGTATAGCCACTTGATTGTCCTCACATACAGTAATTGGACACCTTACTTTAATACCTAACCCTTACAATAATTGATTTACACTTCACAAACCCACATATTCTAAAACCTTATTTAGTCTTCCTTAACAACTATCAGTTATGTTGTTTATCTTCATTACCCAGTAACCTCTGCAGGTATATCATATGCTCTCACAGTGTATGCAGATACAACGTCTCCATTTCCAGGTGATTGATTACATAATTGTGTCTAGCTGCCCACACATTATCCTGCCCTGAGAGTATTTGCCTTGTTGCATACCCTTCGTTATTACCAGTTACAGACTGATTAACTTCCTGTTCTATCTATCATCCTTTATATGTAAGTCATCAAGTGGCCAACCCAATTTTATGATTTGGGGGGGGGGGGGATGTCTGTTAAGCAAACCCACTGTTCCCTATGGCTTTTGCCAGAAACTGGAAATAAACCCAAAATACCGTTGCATGACTTCAGAAAAGTGGGTGGGCAGCCATGGACCTTTGGAATAAGGTCATAAGTAGTGGTAGGATTTACATGTTTTTTACTACCAGTTCTGTGGGTGTGGCTTGGTGGGTGTGGCATGGCTTGGTGGGTACGGCATGGCTTGGTGGGCATGGCAGGGGAAGGTTACTGCAAAATCCCCATTTCCTCCCAATCTGCTGGGACTCGGGAGGCAGAGAATAGATGGGGGCGGGGCCAGCCAGAGGCGGTATTTGCAGATTCTCTGAACTACTCAAAATTTCTACTACCGGTTCTCCAGAATTGCTCAGAACGCACTGAAGGCCACCTTGGTCATAAGTACCTTGGGGGGGGGGGGTCATTTGTAAATTGAAGGCTACCTGGAGTTGTTGGCATTAGCAAAAGCAGAAGACCCTTTAAAGATACCACTGAGTTCATGGGATGACACCCTGGGGAGCCATGGTAGTGCAGTGGTTAGAGTGCAGTACTGCAGGGGACTTCTGCTGCCTTCCAGCTGCCTGCAATTTGGCAGTTTGAATCTCACCAGGCTCAAGGTTGACTCAGCCTTCCGTCCTTCCCAGGTGGGTAAAATGAGGACCCAGATTGTTGGGGGCAAGAGGCTGACTCTGCAAACCCCTTAAGAGGAGGGCTGTGAAGCACTGTAAAGCGGTATATAAGTGCTATTCCTTCCTTCCCTCCTTTCACTGTGGTTGGAATGCAGTACTGCAGATTGATTCTGCCCATAGCCAGCAGTTCGATCCTGACTGGCTCAAGGCTGACTCAGCCTTCTGTCCTTCTGAAGTCAGTAAAATGAGGACCCGGATTGTTGGGGGCAAATAGGCTGACTCTGCAAACCGCTTTGAGGGGGCTGTAAAAGCACCGTGAAGCGGAATATAAGTGGTATTGCTATGACACCTTAATTTTGATTGGGGGAAAAACCCAATGAGGAACGGTCCACCACAACAGAGCAGTTATGTGACCGCTCTCACTTTGGAAGTGGGTCCATTTGGCCGGGAAGAAAATAAAGCAGAAGCAAATTGAGTCGATGGAGGACATCAAAGGGAAGTGATGAGTAGAACCAAGAACCGTATTATCTGAGGGGCCCCTGGTGCTCTCTGGGCTGGCTTGCTTTCTTGCAGACATTTCATTACCCTACAACGTATCATCATCAGTGCTACAAGGGAGTGGGATTTGCACAGAGGAAGAGGAGGGGGACTATGGGGCCTCTGGTGCACTCTGGGCTTGGTTGTTTTCTTGCAGATCTTTCAATACCCAAACTAGGTAATGTCATCAATGCCAGAAGGGAATGGGTTTGAGTTGATGACGTTACCTTGTCAGGTAATGAAATGCCTGCAAGAAAACAACTAAGTTTAGACAGCACCAAGGATGCCATAGCCATTGTCCTCCTCCTCTTCCTTCTTCCTCCTTCCCCTCTCCCTCTCCCCCTCCTCCTCTTTCTTCTTCTTCTTCTTCTTCTCCTTCTCCTCCTCTTCCTCCTCCTCCTTCTTCTTCCTCCTTCCCCTCTCCCCCTCCTCCTCTTTCTTCTTCTTCTTCTTCTTCTTCTTCTTCTTCTTCTTCTTCTTCTTCTTCTTCTTCTTCTCCTCCTCCTCCTCCTCCTCCTCCTCTTCTCCTTCTCTTCCTCCTCCTCCTCCTCCTCTCTGCATACCCCATTCCCTTGTACTGTTGGTGTTATTTATTTGGGTAATGAAATCTGTACATGAACACAGCCAAGGTCAGAGAGCACTAAGGAGCCCACAGTCATCCTACTCTTCCTCTCCCTTCTCCTCCTCCTCCTCTCCACACACCCTTCTAATACTGATTATGTTACCTAGTTGGGTAATGAAACATCTGCAAGAAAACAACCAAGCTGAGAGGGCACCAAGAACCCCACATTTCATCCCTGAGCTACAAATATTCTCCTTTATCTCTAACAACATTTTGTGAGCGTGCCCACATTCTCCAGACCCTAGAATTCCCCTGCCTCAAATTGGTAGGGAATACTTTCTGGAATATCTCTAATGCTATTAGAATAAACACGGTGGACTCCGATTAACTTCAGCACAAAAATCTTCCAATCTTTAAAGAGGGGATTTGCATGATAAATCACGGTTTTGATTTTGAAAAGCCTCCGAAGTGCACGCAAAGAAAAGATTGTTATTATTATTAATCTACACCACTCAGATCAACTCCTAAATACTTGAAGCCACGACTCCTAAGCGGTTTAGCTGCCAGTGACTTGGGTTTTCCCTGTCCCCAAACACCACGGGAGAAATTGGCCATAAGCAAAGTCTGGAGGGGAATCAGAGGTATAATGCTTTATTTTCGACTCTGACTTTTAATGCTAATTAATTCATGCGACTCAAGTATTCCCCAGCCTGTAATTTAAATCAGATCATAATATCTGATGTTAAACCATTTAATGAAATGTGGGAACCGAGATTATTTCGCAGTCAGAGCGAGATACACAATGGTTTCGAAAACAAAGGGGCCAGAGACATCCGCAGAGAGAGGGGGAAATATTAAAAGCAAAGCAAAATTGGAAAAATAACAACCAAGCAAACCGCAATGTTGTGTAAAATTACTCCAAACATCCAACCTCAATATAAATTTTAAAAAAAGCCTCCCACCACCAGTGGGAGAAAATAAAAAAGAAATCTGGGATGGTAAATTGGATGGGATTTTATACGCAACTCACTACACAACTTTCAATGACACTATTGCCTATTTCTCTCTCTGTCAATCTGTTAGTCAAATTCACTTGTTTTATTACCTGATATTTACTTTCTTTTAGAGTACAATTACTCTTTGAGGACTCGGTGTAACATTTCAAAAATTGCAATCAAATATGCAAGAAGAATTAACTGTTCCCAAAAAAAAAAGACTTGATGCTATTCTTAAATAAAGAGAAGCTTATATATTTTCAGCAGTAGATACAGGCAAAAGACAGTAAAAAATATTATTATGCGGGGGGGGGGGAGGAGGAAGAGGAGGAGGAGAAAGTAGCAAATAGATAAGTGCAAGGACAGGATTTGTGTAGAGAGCATAGGACCAGAAGAACTGCTACCAAAGCACTGTCACCATTTGGATAAACGTGGATTGATCCGGGCCAAAAAAAAAGTAAGTGGAGAAAACATCTCAGAGAAGCCCTTCCCTAGCTCATATGAAGACAAAGGGAGAGAGGGGGAAGCATGTTCAGAGTTTTGTTGCTGTAGCTATTACAATAAAAGTAGTCCTGAGCTATACAGGTGGTCGACAACTTAAAAACATAAGAACCTAAGAACAGCCTTGCTGGAACAGGCCACAGCCCATCCAGTCCAGCCTTCTGTCTCCCACAGTGGCTCCCCATTTGCTTCAGGGTCTTCCCAAGCAGATGTCTTCACCTGCTTATGATTCCCTGCAAATGGCATTGAGAGACATCCTGCCTATCTCTCCAACCCGGAGGGTGTCCTTAGGCATCCATAATAATAGCCAAGGATACCCTTGTTCTCCATGAACTCCTCTCATCCTTTCTTTCTTTCTTTCTTTCTTTCTTTCTTTCTTTCTTTCTTTCTTTCTTTCTTTCTTTCTTTCTTTCTTTCTTTCTTTCAGAACATAAGAACCTAAGAACAGCCTTGCTGGAACAGGCCACAGCCCATCCAGTCCAGCCTTCTGTCTCCCACAGTGGCTCCCCATTTGCTTCAGGGTCTTCCCAAGCAGATGTCTTCACCTGCTTATGATTCCTTGCAAATGGCATTGAGAGACATCCTGCCTATCTCTCCAACCCGGAGGGTGTCCTTAGGCATCCATAATAATAGCCAAGGATACCCTTGTTCTCCATGAACTCCTCTCATCCTTTCTTTCTTTCTTTCTTTCTTTCTTTCTTTCTTTCTTTCTTTCTTTCTTTCTTTCTTTCTTTCTTTCTTTCTTTCTTTCTTTCAGAACATAAGAACCTAAGAACAGCCTTGCTGGAACAGGCCACAGCCCATCCAGTCCAGCATTCTGTCTCACACAGTGGCTCCCCATTTGCTTCAGGGTCTTCCCAAGCAGATGTCTTCACCTGCTTATGATTCCCTGCAAATGGCATTGAGAGATATCCTGCCTATCTCTCCAACCCGGAGGGTGTTCTTAGGCATCCCTAATGATAGCCATGGATACCCTTGTTCTCCATGAACTCCTCTAATCCTTTCTTAAAGGTGTCGACGCTGACAGCTGTCACCACTTCTTCTGGCAGGGAGTTCCAAAGACCAGTGATCCTCTGGGTGAAAAAGTCCTTCCTCTTATTTGTTGGAGGTCTAGCTTCCAAAAGTTTTATGGAGTGCCCCCTAGTTCTAGTGTTGTGCGATAGGGAAAACAGTTTTCCCTTTTCTACTTTGTCCACACCGTGCATGATTTGATAGACTTCAATCAGGTCACCTCTCAGGCGCCGTCGTTCTAGAGTGAAGAGGCCCAGCCGTTGCATCCTCAGATGGTAAGGAAGGTGTTCCAGCCCCCTCATCCTTCTGGTTGCCCTCCTCTGCACCTTTTCCATTTCCATAATAAGCAATGGATGAAAACCAATCAAGGAGAGAAGCAACTTAGAACTGAGGAGAAATTTCCTGACAGTTAGAACAATTAACCAGTGGAACAGCTTGCCTCCAGAAGTTGTGAATGCCCAAACCCTGGAAGCCTTTAAGAAGATGCTGTCTGAAACGGTATAGGGCTTCCTGCTTAGGCAGGGGGTTGGACTAGAAGACCTCCTGGGTCCCTTCCATCTCTGCTATTGCATTGTATTGTATAAAGCTTTCTCCTCTCCCAAAGGATTAGTGACTTTTCTTCCTCTGCTGCTCCTGGCATGGCCCAGTCTGCAAACATCGGAGCAGAAACCTCATTTCCAATGCCTTAAAGGCAGCCCTGCAAAGCAAGCTGAGCAGGCCCGAAAATTTACGCCAGGTACCTTCCAATGCTCGGCAGGGGTGTTCAAATTTAATTAGGGAGCCCCACGGAGGAGCTGTCGCTGGGCTCCCCAGGGACCACTTGCAGCATCTGCTTGGCATCGCGGAATGCCATCTGCGTGGAGAGGGTCAAGGGCTTGTAAATGCAGCCAATTACTTCCCCTGCTGGGATAGCAACGTTTGTGCCCAAATATAAATCGGTTAATCAGTGGATTATTAACAGATACGCAAGGCTCCATTTAAAACAAAAAACCAAAAACCCGGATGGCACACAAAACGAGACCGCATCCTGTTGCTGCGTGTGACGTATGAAAATGTTCTCCCTAAGTTTCCTGCTTCCATCAGCGGAGGCTTCCCGCCCACAGAATCGCTGTGTCAGCCTCTGTTCCGTTACTCGCTTTCGGCTGCCATTGTAAGGGGGGGGGGGTGGCTGTGGTATTTGGGATGGGATTAATTGGTACAGGAGAGATATTGAAAAAGGGAGTGTGTTCTCACCATCTCCTGCGCATGCCGATGGCTGGTGCCTTGAGATGGTCAAGGCCAACCGTCCTGCATACCAACCTGATGATGCTCCAGGAGATGCAACCCACATGGCACCTGAGGGATTTGTGGATTGGGCAATGGGGGGGGAGGGGAATGTTGGGGGGAGGGAGTTGGACATATATTGATATGTACTTGTATGTACTTCTGGAGGCAAGCTGTTCCACTGACAGTTAGAACAATTAACTAGTGGAACAGAAGTTGCCTCCAGAAGTTGTGAATGCCCCAACACTGCAAGTCTTTAAGATGTTGGATAGCCATTTGTCTGAAACGGTATAAGGTTCCTGCCTAGAGAGGGGGTTGGATTAGAAGACCTCCAAGGTCCCTTCCAACGCTGGTATTGTGTTGTGTTGTGTATTGTATTGTATTGTATATTGTATTGTATATTGTATATTGTATTGTATATTGTATTGTATTTTATATTGTATTGCATTGTATTGCATTGTATTGTATTGTATATTGTATTGTATATTGTATTGTATTGTATTGTATATTGTACTGTATTGTATTGTGATTTCGCGCGCTTGGATCTCAGCACTTGCTTTACCTAGCTGCTTTCTTTTCATAACTAGTAAAAGTACTCTTAATTCTTCAAAATGGAGTTGAGTGGTTTCTTTCTTGGTTAATGAAGAAGGCTGACTTGACACGCTGCCCGCCAAGGAGAAAAGTTATGTCGCAGGATCCCCCCCTGGCATTCTAGGTCAGTGGTCCCTCCCAGGGTGTGCATGCACCCAGCTGAATCTTAACCGGGATGGCTGGCAAGCAACTGAATGGGCCAGCGCCCCCTTCGGAGATGGCATGCAGGGCAAAGATGCGGGAGAATTGGGAGGTTGAGTTCTGTGGCTTGAGGTTAGAATCAGAGGGGGAGAGGGAAGATAAAAGAAGGGAAGGGAGAGGAAGGGAGAAGGAGAAGGAAAAGAGAAAGAAGGGAAAGGAAGGAAAAGGAGAAAGAAGGGAAGGAAAAGAGAAAGAAGGGAAGGGAAGCAAAGAGGTATCCCATTCCAATTTATTTATTTATTTATTTTTCGAATTTATACCCCGCCCTTCTCCATTGTTAGGACCCAGGGTGGCGCACAGGCATTATTAAAATCATACAAAAAACAATATATATTATTAAAAGCATATTAAATTAAATCCCCTGCTAAAAAACCCATTTTAAAACCTAAAGATTAAAATTTATGGATAAAAGTCAGAAACGGGGGGCTATGCTAGGCCGGCTTGTTGAAATAGATATGTCTTAAGACGTTGGCGGAAGAGGCGGAGGTCCGAGATGGTACGTAGGTCAGGGGGTAGGTCGTTCCAGAGGGCAGGGCCCGCCACAGAGAAGGCCCTTCCCCTGGGGGTCACCAACCGGCATTGCCCGGCTGACGGTACCCGGAGAAGGCCCTCTCTGTGGGAGCGGAGCAGACAAAGGGATGTATGGGGCAGGGGGCGGTCTCGTATATAGCTAGGCCCCGAGCCATGGAGCGCTTTGAAGATGGTCATCAACACCTTGAAGCGCACTCGAAAGGCCACAAGCAGCCAGTGCAGCTCGCGCAGGAAAGGTGTTATATGGGCTTGCCTTGGGGCACCCATAATCACCCGCGCGGCTGCATTCTGAACTAGCTGTAGCTTTCGAGTGCACCTCAAGGGGAGCCCCATGTAGAGAGCGTTACAGTAATCCAGCCGAGAAGTCACAAGCGCTTGAGTGACTGGACGAATGATACAGAAGTGCGCCAGTTCAGGATTGGCTGACGAAGTTTTGTGACATGCATTGTGCGTTGACATTTACGCCTGCCTAGAGTTTGGAAAGTAAAAATCTGGAAGCGATCAAGAAATGTTGCCACGTTGTTGTTTTTTTGGCGCCCGTGTTTAATATCGGTCTATTTTAAAAGAATCTCTCATAATTTACTGCGCTGTTTTCTTCTCAATATCCCAGAGGTTTCTCTGGTTCTTGTCCCTGCCTTTTCTCCAAGATAAATTGTTGCCGTTTCCCCATTTTTATGATCAGGTCTTAAGGCTGAAATAGATCACTTAAAAGGACTGGTCTTCCAGTTGATGAAAATCAGGAAACAGAGCTCAGGGTTCCTGGCTCAATCGCAGGCAGCACTTTATAGATGGCCGACTTTCAAGGCTTCAGGAGGTGGTAAACTTTTGATAGTGATTTATTTATTAATTAATGTTTATTTATTTATGTTCCCTCTTTAGGATATTTATAAATACCCCAAGGCGTCAAACACACTTAACAGGGCGTCCTGCCCCAGCATATAACTTTTATATACTGTTGTTGCTCTCTAGCCCCATCTAGTGGCCGGAGGGACAAATATGCCCCAACATACGATCTTTATATACTGTTTTTACTCTCTAACCCCATCTAGGGGCTGGAGAGACAATTACCTGTTAGGAGTATAATCCTAGTGCTGGGTTGGCAATAATACAATACAATACAATACAATAGCAGAGTTGGAAGGGAGTCCAACCCCCTGTGTGGGCAGGAACCTTATACCATTTCAGACAAATATATATAAGCCACGATTACAAATGGTCTTTGTTACTTTAAATGTTATATGTTTGAATGTAATTAGCTGCTGTAATTAACTCAGCAATAAGAGGAAGCCAGGAGCTCTCTCTTTCTCTCTGCTCGCTCTGACTGACTGACTGACTGACTTTGCAGAACTAGGAAGAATCGTGGATTGCAACTGTAAGCAATTGTTTTTGAGTTAAGGACTGTATTTGATTCAATACCTACTATCACTGCTTGTGAAACAGTAGTTTAGTTTTACATCACAAGTAAAGCTACTTGTTTTTACTAGCAGTGTCTGAGACTCTATTCGTGTGTCTACTAGCAACGTTTTCCTCTTGCTGCAAATTCCGCTGCACAACTTTTTGTCTCCTAAAGGAGAGATCCCCAACACTACCAATTATATTGTTTGAAGCTGACCCCACCTCATTACCCATCAGCCCGCACTCTTGAAACAAGTGCACACTGGGAAGCCAGACTCCATTTCCTTTAGCAATCTGGAGAAGACATGTATGTATCCTTATTTTCCCCTGTTTTACCCTATCCTGTTCTTTCAATATAGCATTCTGATCTACGCACACAGTCTGTTTTATTGGAGAGTAGGTGAGTTTATATGTATGTCGAGCTGCACACAAACTAACACGCAGTGAGGACAGAACGCAGAGGTTGCCCTCAACCTCCGACCCCAATTGAACCCAAAATTTCTGTTGCTAAACAAGGCAGCTGTTTAATTAGCTTTGTCCCATTTTACGACCTTCTTTGCTTAACTTGTTGTTAAGGGATATGCTGCACTTGTTAAGTCAGTAACGCAGTGGTTAAGCGAGTCTAATTTCCTCACTGACTTTGCTTGTCAGAGTGACCCTGGGACCCTGCGACCACCATAAATACGAGCCAGTCGCCAAGAGTCATGTGACTGTAGGGATGCTGCAATGGTCATAAGTGTGAAAACCGTCATAAGTCGCCTTTTTCAGCACTGATATAACTTTGAACAGTCACTAAACAAGCTGTAGTAGGCCGAGGACTGCCTGCCCTTCATCTGCGACAACATCACCCGGAAGGCAAAGATTTTGCTGAACTGGGGAACCTTTGCACGCAAACTCTCAGTTCCGGCTTTGCTGTACGGTGACCAGTTGGCTTTTAGTAAATACCTTTCGCACAAATGGGAGTCGAGGGTCTTCCTTTCTTAGGAGCCCTGGATTACAGGGTCATGAAAAGGTTTTTTTTTTTAATTGATGGTCACCAGCTGGTAACACAGGATTGAAGGAACAAGGGGAAAACAGCAATCACTGTCCGTAACATGTCTCACATTAAAACAACAGAGAAAACACAAGTCACCAGTCCCATCAATGAGCTGAGGAGGATTTGACAAATGGAGACTGGGATATTATTTTGTTGACTCCATAAAGAGTCCAATAACGCAAAGCTGGATGTCTCATTGGCCAGGAGATGCCACTTCTACCAAATGTTTTGCCACAGAAACCTTCTTCTTTGCAAAGGAACAAGCACAGGCTAAACATGTGAGCTGATCTATAATCCAAGTATTGCCGGAATGACTTCCAGGCAGAATACACAGGAGGCCAAGAATATACATGCTTTACAATGAAATGTGTTCAAAATAAAGCTCCATCTTTGTTTTCTCTGGAGTTCTGCAAGTCCTCAAATAAATGGCAGATTCAGCTTGGAAGTTTGTGGCATGAACTTGATTCGACCAATAAATGCAGTGAGAGAGAGAGAGAGAGAGAGAGAGAGAGGGAGGGAGGGAGGGAGGGAGGGGGAGGGAGGGAGAGGGAAAGAGAGAGGGAGAGAGAAAGAGAAAGAGAAAGAGAAAGAAAGAAGGGGAGAGAGGGAGGGAGAGGGAGAGAGACAGAGAGGGAGAGAAAGAGAAAGAGAGAGAGAGAGAAAGAAAGGGAGAGAGATGAAGAGAAAGAGAAAGAGAAAGAAAGGGAGAGGGGGAGAGAGAGAATGAGGGAGAGATGGTTGATAGAGAGATAGAAAAGACAAGAGAGAGGGAGAGAAATTAGAGAGATGGATGGATGGATGGATGTTTCCTTTTTGCCCCAGAATATCGAATTACCCATTTAGAAAATACAGGTAGCCTTCTACCTACAATAGTTCATTTAGTGACCATTCAAAGTTACAACAGCACAGAAAAAAGTGACTTATGGCCGTTTTTCACAGTTATGACCTTTGCAGCATCCCCTTGGTCACGTGATCAAAATTCAGATGCATGGCAGCTGGTTCGTATTTATGACGGTTGCAGTCTCCCATGGTCACGAGATCCCCATTTGCGACCTTCTGACAAGCCAAGTCCATGGGGAAACCACATTCACTTAACAACAGGATTACTAACTTACCAACTGCACCGATTCACTTAACAACTGTGGCAAGAAAGGTCATAACATGGGGTGAAATTCACTTAACAAGCATCTCACTTAACAACAGAAATTTTGGGCTCAATTATAGTCGTCAGTCAAGAACTTGCTAAAGCTGTCATCTCAAGAGAAATGAAAAGATGGAACAAATCTTGGTCAAAAAAAGGTACTTTCAGCTGATCGTTGGTCGTGCGGGGGAGGGGAGGGTTGAAGTGGCTGCTTTAAAAAAAAGAAAAACAGGTTTAATATGATGTGACGATGATCGTGATGCAATATTTCCAAACTAGAATGTATTGTTTGGTTGCCATGTGTGATTAGAGCAGCCTACTTGGCAAAGTCTGAACCCTTCTCGATATGTGCATTTAAATAAAAATTAATACATTTTTATTACTTTACTAGCTGTTGCCGGCCATGTGTTGCTGTGGCCCTGTCTGGTTAAATGGCCAACCAATCTGTGTGTAGATCTACACACAAACACGTACACACAACCACCGTATAACTCCCAACCTACCTACCTATTGTATTTCTCCCTCTCTCTATTCCTCTACCTATCTATTGCATTTCTCCCTCCCTCTCTCTATCCCTCTACCTACCTACCTACTCTATTTCTCCCTCTCTCTATCCCTCTACCTACCTACTGCATTTCTCCCTCTATCTCTCTATCCCTCTACCTACCTACCTACTGTATTTCTCCCTCTCTCTATCCCTCTACCTACCTACCTACCTACCTACCTACCTACTGTATTTTTCCCTCTCTCTATCCCTACCTACCTACTGTATTTCTTCCTCTCTCTATCCCTATAGCTGCCTACCTACCTACCTACTGCATTTCTTCCCCCCTCTCTCTATCCCTATAGCTGCCTACCTACCTACCTACCTACTGTATTTCTCCTTGAATCTTATGCACAGAGTATTATTATTATTATTTTATGTCATAAAGGATGACATGATACCTGTGGCCCACTGCTCTCTCTGTATCCATCTACCTACCTTTTTTACAATTTTTTACATTTCCGTTGCGTGTACCTGGCAGGACTTTCGGAGATTAACGGTTCTGAACAAACTCTTGTTCCATTTATATTTATAGAAATTGTACATGGAAATGGCGAATGGCATGGTGGCCTAGTGGTAAAGAAGCTTGCCTCTGCTCGGAAGGCTGAGCGTTCAATCCTAGGTAGCGGCAGATGTTTCTCTATCAGAGGGCAAAGAGAAATATCTGCTGTGAACTCTGTGTAGGTGTCAGGAAAGGCAGTCAACCAGTAAATACTCAGCTCCATCCTGTCCTGTCCCACCCCCAACTCTACCCCGAAGAGGGACTACAGGGTCATAAAAAGGGAGAGGTTTTTAAATTTTATATAGAAATAGCTTTGATCAGAATACAGGGTCATCTAATGCAGGGGTCTCCAACCTTTGCAACTTTAAGTCTGAAGGACTTCAGCTCCCAGAATTCTCCAGCCAGCAAAGCTGGCTGGAGAAATCTGGGAGCTGAAGTCCTTCAGACTTAAAGTTGCAAAGGTTGGAGACCCCTGATCTAATGGAGCTATTTAAGATTAAATTAACCTTTGAGGGGAAAAAGCCACCGTTGTTCTCCACACAGGGAGCAGCTGAGCTCTTTAGAGTTCTACCAGTGCAGAAGTTCAGCTTCTGAAACTGCGGCAGAACTCAAAAATTCCCATTTTATTTTATTTATATGATTTTTAATATTACATTGCGGATGCAAAATGTATCAGCAAGGCTTGGCGGATTGACTGAAGAGGGTAGAGGGGGAAAAATGTGTTCTTGGAGAAACCAGAGATCCGAAACGTTCTTAAGTGATCTCTGCACTGTTAGATTTCTATAGATTCTTTAAATCAAAATAAATCATCACTGGAATATGTGGTGAAATAAAAATTCAAAGTGCTGGACAAATGGAAAAAACTAATTCAATTCAATGTAAGGTCCCTAGGACAACTCAAATTGACCCCCAGGCTTCCCACTCTCATATGTCATCACCACCAGATGGATTCGCAACTGGCTGACCAACTGCACTCAACGTGTAGTCCTCAATGGAACTGCATCTACATGGAAGGAATTATGCAGTAGAGTACCCCAAGGCTCTGTTTTAGGCCCAGTACTCTTCAACATCTTCATCAATGACTTGGATGGGGGAATGAATGGGGAACTCATCAAATTTGCAGATGACACCAAGCCAACACTCCAGAAGATAGGCTTAAGATACAGGAGGATCTTGACAAACTTGAACACTGGACGCTATCTAATAAAATGAAATTC